>JAKCPI010027332.1:0-20589 GCA_023213315.1 Euborellia annulipes
CTTAATTCACTCTTTGTAGGGCCGTCTGTCATTTTAGTCGATGAATAAAAAATATTCTATTGAGGGGAAAGGTGGATAATTACAAGGGAAAATGGAAAATTAAATTTAAATTTGTTTTTTTTGTTTTTAGTGCGAAACCTCCGGCGACGTTCAACTTCTTCAAACAGATTTCTCCAATCGAATGGAACATTTAATGAAACTTCACCTCCAACAAAACCAATCAATCCCGATGTTTTTATCAGCAGTCACTCAGGAATTATTTTCTGGGCAAACTATTAATTTAACTCAAAGTATTATTATTAATCATTAAACATTTATTTATTTATTTATTTTTTTTTTTTAACTAAAAAAAAATCACAACGTTCAGATTTTGAATTATAAATAAGAGATTTTTTTTTTTTTTAATTTAATATCTTTTTATAACAACATAATACATAGAAAACATTTAATATGTCTGTCAAAAATATTTTTTTTTTTTTATTTTTTTTTTTTGTTTAAAATAAAAAATACATTTATTATTATTATGACTTCAATTAATAAATATCTATTAATTCTAATAAATAATCTCCAAAAGGAAGGGGATATCTATGTCACGTTTTGAGGAGAGACATTGTGCATAAAAGATTGGAAAAATGTATATAAAAAATATTTTGATTATTTAAAAACAAAAATAGAGAGAAAAAAAAAAAAGAAAAATTAAATGGAAAAATGGCTTTTTCTTTTGGAAGATCGCACACGTTTTTTTTTTTTTTTTTATGTTGTATGAATGTATATGAATAATTAAAATAGATGTGCCGTAAATAAAAAAAAAAAAAAATTATAATAATATTTGGAAGAAAAAATTTTCAAAATTGTTGGCAACTTTTGACAGATTCCCACATACGTCCACACAGGAAGCTTGTACTTGAGTTTTTTTTGTTTTATATATACATATATATATGTATAATAATAATATAAATACAAATAGCAGTTGAGAATCAAGCCTTTTGATCTCAGCTTTGGTTATTTGGTTTTTGGTTTTTTGTTGTCTTTTTTGTTTTTTTCCACTCACTTGGTCGAGTTTTTCGTTGTGGAAGAATTCATTTTTCCATATGATGAAGATTTACTTATTTTTGACATTCCAATCATTTTTGATAATAATAAAAAGACTGTAAACAAAAGAGATTTATTAATTGAAATCTATTAACACAACTGTTATCACAAGCATAAAACGTAAAAAGAAAAGAAAAATACACTTAAGGGATAAAGAAAAGAGCGGTTTCGTTTATTCGACGTTTCCGGGCTGATATGCGACCATCTTCAGTGTGTTTGAGTTGTTTTGTCAGCCCTGAGGATGGTCGCATATCTGACAGAAACGTCGACGATTTTAAGTGCCTAATAAACGAAATAAAAATAGCTGCAATCGCTCTTTTCTTTATTCCTTTTCACCTCACTCAAATACTAGAGAAATTGGATTTTTCTAGCTGGATAATCGTTAATTGGTAAATAAAAGAATAGCAGCTAAAATTATTTCGTTTATTGGCCCTCTAGTCTTGATCAAGATCATCTTCAGAGCTGCTGATTGAATATCTCATTGGAAGCCTTTATTGACAGCCCTTAAGCTCTGAAGATGGTTTTGATCAAGACCGAAACGTCAGCCAATAAACGAAATAATTTTGGCTGCTATTTCTTTATTTACCAATTAACGAGGGAAATTATTCATATAAGTTGAGTAATTTTGGATTTTTTTTTTATTTGGCACCACTTGCTGTATAAAGGGCCCTTTACACGGTCAATAATAATGACATTACTTTATCAGAATGTCATTAATAGGCATGTAATTCTTATAAAGTAATGTCATTATTATTGACCCGGGTAAGGGAAACAGATAAAGTGATTCTGGACGTCAGTAGTTTACCAACTCTTGTTGTAACCAAGGTTTAAGATGAGCGTCTTCATCTTCCGAGTGCAAAGGACTCTTGCCGCGATGCGGAGGACATTGCATTTATGTCGAGTAAAAGAACGAATGCGTTAAGCTAATTAGAATTAGATTGTTCGGATAATCAAATAGAAATAAAAATAAAAATCGCGAGAATATAAATCTTAATTGAGTAAATTATTTGTTCTTTTGAAGAAGGTCACCGATAACCGTTGTTTTAAAAACCCTATTTTTTTATTTTGTTTTGTATTATTGTAAATGTGTATTTGTGTTTGTTACTTGCCCACCGAGGACCTATGCCTCAAATATTGACTGCAATCATCACTTGTTTCTTTAATTAATTAATCAAGTAGGCCTAATAATTAAAAGAACTCTCTTTTATCTCAAATCAAATTAGCGTAATCGTTTCGTTCCCTTTGGTGTAAATGACCTTAAAGAACGAACTGAAATTCACGATAAGGCCATCACGAGCTTTGAATTCAAATTCTATATCCATTTTTTTGTTACGTCCTCACCTGCTCTTTGTATTAAAGCAGCTTTGACTTTCCGCAGGCGACGGACTTCGCCACAACTGGGACTTGTTCCCTTCAGCAAAAATTTCAAATTAATTTTTAACCTATATATTTTGATTTTGCAGTGAATTTAAAAAAAAGCTTCTTTATTGGTCACTTACTAATGTTAATCCGGCATTCGGTTTTTATATTTCACTACTGACTGCTGATTCTATTCCAATCTTACTAAAAAAAAATAGATTTTAAGGGAACGATGATTCAGGGATTCCCCAATAGACAACAGTGGAGCCAAATTTGTAAAAAAAAAATTCTATCCGAGTTATGCGCCTTTTCTTTCTCCCCTAGAATCTCATCATCAGGACATTTAATAAATTATAACAATACGCTGGTAAGAAATTCATATATTATATCCATATATAAACCAACAAAATGATATCACGTTGTTTGGTCTCTATAAGGATGTATATATATTCTTTGCCGAATATTGTTGTAGATTCATAAGAATATAAATACCCTGGACCATAAAGTGTCTTTTTCTTTTAAATAAATAAAATAAACAAAGTCAGATGCCAATTTATATTTACAAATAAATGATTTGTATAATTGCGCATGCGCATCGAGTTGATGTGTTGATAACAGTTGTTAACTAATATTTAAAAATAAAAATATTTTTGATACTCACTCTTTTATACCATTAATTTTGTATTATTTTTATTAGTAGGCCTATTAGGAAAAAAAAGGCAGCCAAAATTTAAAATTTAATTTAATTTTAACAAAGTCGAAATATTCAGACTAAAAATTTTATTCTTTTGGCTGCCTTTTTTTCTTTTTGTATTTTTTATCAATTTAATAAAAAATAATAATTATATTTTCTCTTTTTTATTGTTTTAATTTAATTGTAATTTTCTAGATTGAATTGAAAAAAAAAAAAGAAGAAAATTTACTTACATATAGCAATAAGTCCGGCACCTATTGAAAAATATATTGTCGATCCGGAGATGAGAAGTTGGATGATATAATATAACATAGGCACGTTGATCACGAGAGCCCACATGGTGGTATTGATGAGGCCAAAATATCGCCTTGGCAGACGTAGGGCCTCCACTTTAGGAACGCCACTTAATTTAAAAAAATCGCCCGTTTTGTAAAAACTCTCCGACATCCGATCCTAAAAAAAAAAAAAATAAATAAATAAATTATTTATAATCTTTTACTTGAGAGAGAGTGTGAGTTGGTTTGTATAACGAGGCTAATAACAGAAAGAGGAAGGCCCCCTCCCCCGGGTTGATTATAAATAAATAAATGAAGAAATTTACTTTTTTTTGAAATAACGAATGCATCCAATCAGCGAGGCCTTCTTCACTCTCTGGAACTTCTGATAATGGAATACGTTGCATATAAAGATGAGCTTCTAATTTGCGTCCGAGTAATAAACTTGTCATAGTTGGTTCGTATCTATCATTTCTAGAAAATAAAAGAAAATATATATATAAATAAAAGGGGATATATGAGTGGTTCAAAGCATAAGTGGACCAAGTCCAAAAGTAAACAATTTTGTTATTTTCCCCCTTTTTGGATAGTAAATTCTGGTAGTTATTGGGTATAATAATGAACCATGTCCGAATTTCAATACTAATCCTCTAGAGTGCAGCAGTTCCTTAATGCAAAAAGAAAAATCCCCTAAAAATCCAAAAATCTGAATATAAAATTTAAAATCTGTACTTGGATTAAAGAATAATTTAAGTTCTTAATGATTGCTGAGATGTAAAATAAATAAATGTTGTATATTTTAAGAGGAATTAAATATAAGGCTTTAATTTTGATTCATTTTTTTCAATAGAGTAAAAGTGGACTTGGCTCACTTTTGCTCTCAACCCCTTATATATATATATATATATATACATGGTGTCCCAAAAATAGTGTTAAGTGGAAGTCCAGAGATAGAGAACCCCTTGGGGTACCCGAATCATCCCTCATGTATGTTATGCGATTTTTTATAGTTTTCGAGTTATGAATTTTTTCGGAAATTTTGAGAATGTTCGACCTGAACAACTTTTTTTTTTTAAAGTAGAAGACATTTTGCAGATATTTTTTTTGCAACTAGGTTGTACTTTTATGCCTAAAATAATCATCTTCATCACTTTGATGAGAACTGTGAAAATGTTGGTTTAAAGTTAAAAGTTTACGTTCGGTGAATTATGACTTAAATTTTCAACTTTGAATTAAAAATCTAAACAGGTGACTTTATGATTCCTAAGTAGGCCTAGTTCTCGAAAATTCTCCAGACTCTCACCATTCATAATAATTTTAAAAAAATAGTTCTTAATGGGCTACTTTGGCTAAAATCGGCCCTATTTCATAAAGCTGACAATGACAGGTGACAATTTGACAATTTGTCGAGTACTTGTTTCATAAAAATCAGCTCTTGACTTAATTGTCAAGTAAAAAAAATGACATTTTTGTAAAATTGTCATGACAATTTGTCACTTTTTGGTTTCATAAAATTTCTAGGCTGACAAGTGAATTTTGACAATTTGTCACGAATAATTTGTCACTTTTTGTTTTTGAAACGAGAATTGTCGTGACAATTTTTTTTTTTGTTTGACAAAATTCTGACAGGCATTAAAAGCTGTGTCTTATAACCTAGAATATATTCACATTTATTTACATCGAATTGATTAAAAGGAAATAATATTAAAGTTATATCATATAAGGCTTATTTAAAAAAATAATCTAATTTGCAATAATGCTTTGTTTATTTGGTAATATAATATGGCCGATTTTAGCCAAAGTAGCCCATTAAGAACTATTTTTTTTTTAATTATTATGAATGGTGAGAGTCTGGAGAATTTTCGAGAACTATTTAGGAATCATAAAGTCACCTGTTTAGATTTTTAATTCAAAGTTGAAAATTTAAGTCATAATTCACCGAACATAAACTTTTAACTTTAAACCAACATTTTCACAGTTCTCATAAAAGTGATGAAGATGATTATTTTAGGCATAAAAGTACAACCTAGTTGCAAAAAAAATCTGGAAAATGTCTTCTACTTTAAAAAAAAAGAAAAAAAGTTGTTCAGGTCTAAAATTCTCAAAAATTCATAACTCGAAAACTATAAAAAATCGCATAACATACATTCGGGTACCCCAAGGGGTTCTCTATCTCTGGACTTCCGCTTGACACTATTTTTTGGGACACCCTGTATATATAAAGGAATATAATGAGAGAATTTGAACTAACGGTTTGAAAGCAAGTTGGACGTCATAAATGGCACCGAGTTTGTCCCGTATATGCGGAATACTACTTGTGAATCCTTTGGTCCTCGGAGACAAATGATGTTCCAATTCAGGAAAGCCTTTTTCTCTTGCGAATTTTAGACTAGCTTCATGTTTCTCTTTTGTAAATCGAGTGCCCTCAGCCATTAATAATAACTAAAACAAAAGATAATTGAATGCCTTTAATTTGTATATGAATTTTGTTCTGAATTATTTTATTTCAGTTGCTGATTTGTGGATTTAGAAAACTGCAAAAATGTTCTATGTCTTCAATCTTCATAAATTTTTGATATAATATTTGATTTACGGCTCTTTGAATATATATATATATATATATATATATACAGGGTGGTCCGAAATTATATGTCAAAAATATAAAGGCAGGTAGAGGGGGGCCTAAATTTCAATAGGAATGTAAGTGCGGTGATGCCGCAGAGAGTGCTGATGTCTGCGGCGTATAAACGCGCTTCGCTAGCTGGATTCATCATTTCCTGCACTGATCTCGATGCAGCATGCAACGTTTCACAAGGAAATAGATTAGCTGCTTAAAGGTTGTCTTCATTGGGATTTACACGAGGGAAATGACATTTGGAAGATGTCCGCAGATCGCACACACTTTGGGGAATGATAAATTCCGCTAGCGAAGCGCTTTTATAGGCCGCAGTCATCAGCGCTCTCTACGAGCATTACCGAACTGCTTCTCATCTACCTGCCTTTACATTTTTGTTATATAGTTTAAGACCACCCTGTTTATCAACATTTTTCTGTGCCAAAACATTGGAATATTTTCAAAGTTGCAACTTACAATCAAAGAATTTAAGTGTCATTTTTTTCTTATTTTTATTTAATCAATCAAAAGAAATATTTATTAAATACTCACCCACATTGGATCCGGATAAGTTACTAATTCTCTTATTTGCCTACCAATAATTTCTTTATCTTTATCCCAATTTCTTTCTAAAAAGATACTTTCTCCAAATTTCCAGGCCCACCCCAGAGTAGGCACATATTGGATGGATTTTTTTGCGTATGTTTTACAGTTCTAAAAAAAAAAATGAAAATGTTTATTATTAAAAATTTATATATATATGTTCTGGAAGGTTTCCGCGACTGGATGTATGCGAAGATAAGTTTTCTCGGGTTAAGTCGCGTGGGATGTTGAGATTTATCCGACGTTTCGGCTCTCCTTTTGGAGAGGGGTTAGGGGGTAATAATGGAGGAGGGTTGATTACGGGGCCGAAGCCTTCTGGTCCTCAGGTCGATTTGGTGGATGGCTCAGAGGCGTGGATTGATCTCTGAGAGCTGGAGGAAGGTTGGGTGTGTGTAATTGTGTCTGTGTTCTGTTTGGGTTGACTACGGGGTCTCAAGTAAGCAGATTGAGGCCCCGTAGTCAACCCAAACAGAACACAGACACAATTACACACACCCAACCTTCCTCCAGCTCTCAGAGATCAATCCACGCCTCTGAGCCATCCACCAAATTGACCTGGGGACCAGAAAGGCTTCGGCCCCGTAATCAACCCCTCCTCCATTATTACCCCCTTACCCCCCCCCCCCCCCTTCTCTCTTGAAAATGGCTCCAAAAGGAGAGCCGAAACGTCGAATAAAACTCAACATCCCACGCGACTTAACCCGAGCAAAGTTAAAACATCATCATTAGAAGCTTATTATATTTATAATATGATGTTTTAGAGTTTGTATGATGTTTTAACATCGAAATGTACATAAACCAAATAAAACTTCTTTTTTTTTAAACGAAACCTAGTGTTTACTTTTAATTATTATTAAATTATTTTAATTTAAAATATGTTTAAACTAGCAGCTACGGTGAATTATATAAAATTCAATATTCCTTAAAGATAAACTGGAAATATATAAATGAGTAAAGGTATTGATTGCCAAGAGAGAAAAAAAATGAATGTGTGTGTATCAACTAACTACTAACGGCTTGAGTCATTTAAAATAAAGTAAAAATCTAAACATTGTATCTCAATCGGTTCTCGAGATATTAGCAAAAAACCAACAAAAAAATTTAACTTTGGCCCCCTGTATCTTGAAAACGAAGCGTCTGGGCGTATAAGTTTATAGGAAAAAAAGTCTTCTTTTTCATGTAGAATCATCTTCTTTTCTAGATACCTGTTATTTCCGGGCACCCTGTATATATGGACCCTGTTACGCATTAGTGTGTCAAGTGCCAGCTATCGAGATTTGAGAAAATTAACAATAAAGTTTTTCTGATTTACATTGTTTTGATTAGATTATATATCTTTTTTTTTTGTCAATTTTGCAAGTAACATTAAATATAAATTTTTTAGGACATATTTCATAAAAAAATACTATTAATTATAGCATTTGAAACAATATTCCGTGCTTAACTCAATTTTTAATTTTTTGCCGCTTGACACACTAATGAGTAACAGGGTCATATATATATATTTACCCAAGAGTAGGTCCTCATTTCCCCAAAATCAAATACTATTATGAATATAAAATTAACGAAATCAAATAAAAATAATGAATGAATTTCATTTATGTAATATATAAATTTAGTCAATTTAAAAATTTTCTTTTTTTACATAAGAAAGATATATATAAATGGCATTTGTTTAATCATATTTTTTTTTTTTTAATGAATAGTTTAATAAATTTAAATAATTTAGAATGATAACCTCTGACATTTTATAAGTAAAACAACTGATAAATAAATACTAGTAATAAAAAAATAAATTTAACCTGACTATTGTTTTTAATTTATTTAAGCTGTTATCTATAATGGGTTCGTCTCAAGGACAAGAAAATAGGAAATTTTTAATAAGCAAAAGCTTAAATGAAGATTTTTATGAAATGTCTTGTATATGTCGTAGACAGATCGTGAAATTAGACAGTTCATGAACTGTCTAGACATTTCATGAACTGCAGCCAGATCGTGTAATGGTCAAACAGTTACATGATCTGGCTAAAAATTTTAGACAGTTCATGAAATGCAATTGGGCCTTAGACAGATCGTGTAATGCTCGAGAATTACATGAAATGTCTAAATTTTTTAGGCAGTTCATGAACTGCCTAACAGCAGTTTTGCCGATCGTGTACTGTTTGTAATTTAATGCAATAAATCTAAAAAAAAAATTTATTTTTTCGAAAATCAAAAAAAGGGCTTCTATAAGTTGTAGACATTTAAAATCGCTTTAATTTAAAAAAAATTGAGGTAGATAGCTTCAAATTTGTGGCCGCTGGAATCTCCCAAAATTAGAACCCCGAGACGCGCACCTTAACTCAAGATTTACAAAGTGAGGAAGATTTGGAAAATTTAGTAATCGATAATAATAATAATATTGAAAAAAATTGACTTTTTTCGAGATCTTTATTTGCTTTACAAACAGTACACGATCGGCAAAACTGCTGTTAGGCAGTTCATGAACTGACTAAAAAATTAAGACATTTCATGTAATTCTCGAGCATTACATCTGTCTACGACATATACATATACTGTATATCGGCTACTAACTACTGTGGCCCACTTTGTTTCTTCTTAAGAAGTCTTATTCTAATCTATTCTAATGATACTGTAATTTATTAAATATTTAATATGATATTTTATACATTTCTAAGTAATTTTAACACAAATCCATATCATTTTAATAAATAATTACAATTTAAATAAAATTAAGACAAAAAAATGTCGATATTCAAGTTGTGGGACAACATAATTCCAATATGTTTAGCTGGATCTTCTTCTGTCCTCGCCTTATTCCCGCGATGAGGGACTTTTTCCCTCCAACCATAACATGCGTTTTTGTGACAGGAAGAAATAGGACAGGCCGGTCTGTCGCACGGTCTGACGCCTGTTGAAAAGGTGTAGACATACAAAGAACATGTTGATTGTTAATGAGCATACATTTCTATTTATTTATTTTGTTTTATTTTTATTTTTTTTTTTTCTTTTTCCTTTTGTTTTGTTTTGTTTTGTTGTATTTGTTATTGTATTTAAATTTGTATTGTGTTTGTTGGACCTAGCCACCGAGGACTGGTGCCTCTAAGCGGGTCGTAATAAATTTATTTATTTATTTATTTATTTTATTTTAACTGAAGGTCTATGTAAATTAAATTGTATGCTGGGTATGTGAGATTGGAGTCGGGAGCTGTCGAACACCTTTACACTTTTATTCTAAGCAGACGTTTCGGTAACCATAACGGTTGCCATCTTCAGTGCCAATGAAAGTTTTTAAGGTGCCCCTCTCATATATGATACTTGCCAAGCGCTCCAGGCTGATGCTTCCTATACTTTACAATATTACCATATATGACAGGGGCACCTTAAAAAACTTTCATTGGCACTGAAGATGGCAACCGTTATGGTTACCGAAACGTCTGCTTAGAATAAAAGTGTAAAGGTGTTCGATAACGCTGGTTTTATTCCTCCCGACTCCAATCCGAACTGCCTGTCCCAGCTCGGGCAGTTCGTGGTCGCCATCCACATACCCACAAGACGTGGGCCCCTTAGCAAAAATATGTTTAACTGGATATTAATTAAAAATTTTGTTTTTATAAGAATTTCCAATAAAATAAATAGTCTGAGTAAAATTGAAATGGAAAGATTAAATTATTATTCTATTAAAATTAAAAATTTGTCTTTGTTTTATTTAAATTTATTAAAATGATATGGATTGGTATTAAATTTACTTAGAAATTTACAGTGAGGGACAATATTAAGTCCCACCCATGCGTATTTTACTTGTGATTATTTCATTCTTTTTAAAAAAATATTATACCCTGTATATTTTTTAATGGAAACTTTCATGGTTCAAACCTAGAAAATTTTCAATAAAGATTTTCATTTTCTTTTATAAAAAAAATGAAATAATCACATGTAGAAAACGCATGGGTGGGACTTAATATTGACCCTCACTGTATGTGATATTTCATATTAAATGTTTAATAAATTATATTATCATTAAGATAGATTAGAACAGGTCTTTTTAAGAAACAAAGTGGCACTTTTTTGCAGAGCAGTGTATATATATTTATATAATGGTTAAATATATATATTTATTTTGGCTATTCAATTATATCTATTATCATTCAAATATTATCAATGAGGGAGGGAAACGATAGCATTTTATCTGACAATCGTTTGGATTGTTATTTCAGATTTTAATCAACCGTATTCCATAAGGAATCATTGTAACAAGGCTGCCCGAAAAAAGGACACTCCGAGAATAAGAGAAACACGTTAAAAATTACATTTAAATCGATGTGAACAAACATTTAATAAGTCAATATAGTACGAAGATAGTTTTTTGTTGAAGAAATCAATCGCCATAAGAAAAGATTCTCTAATTAACAAAAGAATTAAATTAGATCACTTAAATATTGATATAATAGTTAAATGTAATATCTCATCCTTTTGTTTGTTTTTAGATATATATTTAGAATGAATATATAATCATGATAAAGCCAAAATAAGCTTCAAAATAAAATAAGCAAAATTTTCCACCACCATTAAAGAACCCTTTCTCATTTATACCTTTCCAGATCCTCGAGGATTGCTGAAATATTTATTTTATTATAATATTGTTTCCAATTTTTTTTTTTTTTGTTTTTATTTTACCCCTAAAATTCGCACTCGGTCGCACAAGATAAAGCCCATCAGCCAGTCGACCTCGTATCGATGGTTCATAATCAAATATCCATGTTCTTTGCCGTAATACTTTTTCAAATCATCCTGGTCGATATATAAATTGACGTCTGTCCCTGACCACCACTCGGCCATGAACACCACCTCTAAGGGGAGAGAAGGAGAGATTGATGAATAAATAATTTAATTAAATATCGAACGAACGAACGTACGGTTTAGTTACTTACGGCTATTCATTGAGAACGAAAGATAATAATTGATCTTGCGGAAAAGGTATTTACTAACAGGTCGCAGGCAATAATATAATATCCCTTGGATGATATTGATGATCAGACCGGAGATAAAAAACGTAATTGCGAGAATTAAATGTGAAATTGGCGATTGTTTAGCACGGGCGACTAGCGAATCCATTGGAAGATGTGATTTTTATCTGTAAAAATAGGTTATAAACAAAATAAAACGGGAGAATTTTGATCGAACACTTTTCACTAGATACCAACTATAACGAGATACAAGTGAATTTATTTGTGCAAGATAATAATGATAATAAAATCAGAGATGATGATGTTTTTCAGGATTTTATTATCAAACACTTCACCTAATTTTTTATAAAAAGGAGTAGTTCAAGGGCGGAATTCAAGCTCTGGTGTTGTATGCCCTGGGAATGCCCCCCGAAAAAAAAAAAAAAAATAAAAAGTGAAATTGACAATCAGCTGAGTATGTCGTTCTCGTTTTCGCTGGCCCTGGCCATGTGTTTTGCCAATAGTCATGCGAATAAATCTCTCAAGGATCTTTAGTCTATTTCTGATAATTATTATCGTTTTGACTTTGTGGGTTTTTATTAAATATTCGACACAAGAGAATTATACGCAGACTTGTCATTATTCAGAAGCTTTTCAACAGGGACTTCATAAATTAGCCCAAAAGTAAGTAATATATTAATATAACAAATATTATTATTGTCAAATAAAGATAATTTAATTAAAATCTTGAAAATATTTTTATTTTTTATAAAAACAATAATAAATAAATAAGCCTATTATTAAGATTTATTTATTTATCAATATTAAATGTTGAACAAATATAAATATACCTGAAGATGTTTATCTGCGTAATGTGAGATCTAGGAGGCCTTTCTATTTACACTTGGAGTCAACGATAGTTATTTCTGAATTATTTCAAAAATATTTTCTTATTACACAACTCTTTAAGTTGACTTGATGTCTATTTCTTCTGTTATAATGTTTTAAACATGAAAATATTTTTTGCAGGATTTGCTTGTTCACTTGGAAGCATTTAGTACTAAATGTATATATATATACTTTCAATTCCATTTTATTTTATCTCCTTTCTGACTGTAAAGGCTATTTTAGGGTTTGCAATTCATGTTAAATATTTACATTCAAATAGATATCTATCATAGATAGGCCAATATCTCCTATTGGGCATAAGGCTCTTATCTTGTTCGTCGAGGACACCCATTCGGAGGTTTACTTGCATTTGGCATTGCGGCTAATCTTTACTATAAGACACCAGCCAAGCTCGGACTCTTCACTCTTTTGGCATTAGCTCTACATTCTCTAGATGTTTTTAATTTTTTTTAAATCGAAGGAAGCCGAACTGCATACCGAAACAATTAGATCGGGACCCGTGCAAGTTGTTTAAAAAAAAAAAAAAAGATTCTGAGTGGCTTGGCGTCTTAGAGTAAAGATTAGCTGACATTGCTTAACATAATTTAAATTACAGTAATTAATTTGGTAAATCTGTCTCAAAATTTCAGAGCAGTTCCAGAGGAATTTCTCCAAAATATATCCCTTCCCTGAAGCTTCTAATCAAATACAACCCCACTCTCCCATACCTTCTTTACAATAATTGGGCGATGTTATGCATGAAGGAACCAAGCGCCATTAACCTAAATCTTAGATAAGGGGCATTTCATTTGCACAATTATTGTAAATAAAACCAATGACAATGACCTTTTTTTCTTTATACAAAAAAAAGTATACTGACATGAGTAATAATGTTGTGATTATTATAAAGAGGCAGATCTTCTTTTCTTTACAAGATGGCGATCTTCTCTCAATTTCGATCATGATGGCACATGGTTCCTTCAAGCATAAATCGTCCAATTTCATGTTGAATTTTCATTTTTTTTTTATTATTTATTAACCCGAAGTGCTTTCGTGTTCGAAGGCACACACACCTCAAACCCAACCGACCTCTGGCCGTAGCCATTACCGGCACCGCGTGAAGTTACATTATTTCCTTTCTCTAACTCCTCCTCCTGCTTTCTATATAAAAAATTGTGTCGTCTTTAAATATTTTTTTATATATTTTAAGCTAATAAGATTTTTTAAGATGATATTTGATAAAATTTGATTTTTCCTCCTAGTCAAATAAGTAATTAAAATTATACAAAATTTTCAAAATTGCTTTCTAAAATTTTATTTAAAATTATTTAATTAATTTTTTCTTAATTTAATGAAAAATTATTATAAATTATATTATATAAAAAAAAATATCCTTTTAAAGAAGACGATCAATAAAATTGACAATTGCAATTGGCATCATTGATGCGTCTTATTGATTGACAATTGATTGACGGCGATTGATAGAAATTTTGTTTGAAGGGCATTGTTGAGAGCCAAACAGCAATGATAATTTTCAGTGGCGTAGCGAGGGGGGGGAAGGGGGGCGGCCCCCGGCGCCCAAAAAGGGGAAAGGAAAAAAAAAAAAATGGAATTTTTTCTCAATTTAAAAATTGGGCGTAGTTTTTTTTTTTTTTTTTTAATTAAATTAAAGGGGGGGGGGGGAAAAGGGGGGGAGCCCTGATAATTTTAATTCATAAAATGAAATAAATTTCCAACTCTACACACAGCAAGTTTACAGAACAACTAAGAATTGATGTGATGGCTGAATAAATCAATCGCACGCTTCACTTAAAATTGACAATTGCAATTTAATTAAAATGCCCAAGTGGAGGAGATTTGTGTTCTCTGCGCCATTTTTATCTATAATTAGAAGACTGTTTAAAGATTTCGTTATTTTATTATCAATGGCCATTTCTTAAATTTGAAAATACAAAAAGAAGCAAATTACATGATATATTCAATAGTTTTTATTTCTTAAATTGATTCAACAAAGAAGCATTTGAATTTGAATAAGATTTTCTAATATTTGGTAAGGAAATTTCAATTTCTAATTTTAGTCTAATTTTTTATTTTTATTTTAATTCGGTGATTAAGAAAGGAATTGGGACAATTGTAGATAAGGACTATCTACAACTCTCTCCTTTTGCTATAGTAAAAACTTATTCTATTCTATTCTTTTGAACTGTCAAACTTATTTCTTTAACTTGTGCATATTTTATTTTGTAAAGCGCCTTTTAAACCTAAAACCAGTAAAAGATAAAATTTCTCTTCAAATTTGGAAAAAATCCTTGTACAAAAAGGAGTAGGTACTAGTTTTGAAAAGGAATCCCTTTTAAATTGCCTCTGCTTTGGTCCAGAACTGTTCAGTACCGAATCGGTTCTCTTCGTACCGAAAGAAAGAATCGTTTTGAACTGCACGGTTCCTGACCAAATCAAATCCGAGAAACTCGACTCTAACATTTTCTTTTGCAAATTCTTCCTCTCAGGCCTTCACAAATATTATCTCAAAATTTAAAATCATATTTTATAATTCATGTTCAAATTATACTTGTAATTGTAACATATTTTATAATTATTCAAACGAAATATATAATAATTATTAATTTCATGGACATATGAAATTAGATCATACCCAATCCTTTTCTTAACCTTAACCTGCTTAAATAAATCATCATCATTTATATAAAATAAATGTTATTGATCTAAATGGGGCTATAGAAATATAAAATTTTAGCGAGTTTAAAAGTCAATTCATTGTATATAATCAATAAGTTGAATGGATGCAACTCTCAATTGAAGTGGACTTTATTCTTTATATGTTTTTATTTAATATCAAAAGCTTTTTTTTACTCCGGAATTCCTTGATATGCCCTCTCTGACCCTTTCTCTTGAACATGATGGTTGATTTAGGACAAAATGTTGATTTGAAAACGACGAGAAGTTCTAAAATAATTCGGTTTCAACTTTTCAAGGAGACTTATAATAATTATTTAATTTATATTGCAATTTTATGTTAAGTTTCTACTTTTAAAAAACAATTAATTTTTTATCTTAAGTTGAAAAAGCGAATTTGGTCACTCTTTTAAGAAAAATCTAAGAAATTTCCTAATTACATTGGAGAAATAAAGAGTAAGACAATATATTCGATCAAAGCATTTTGTTTTTCATAAAAAAAGTCGATTGAGGCTTATTCAGTTTAATTTAATTTCTTTTTTTTTTAGGATTAATAAAATTTTTTTGCCAAATTGAGAAAAGACTGTATAATATCAAGAACACTCGAATGGAAATACTTTCAGGATCGCCTGAAATATTTGTAAAGGCTTTTCCTAAAAAAATTAATATTTTCATTCTCCTGACATCTCATCAATAAACGATAAAATAATTTACACAAATAGGTAACCTACTAGGTAATTATTGAGAGCAAAAACAGTAAGATGGGTATTTATTTAAGGTTCAGGAAATCTCAAATGAGCAACGCAGCTAGTAGTTTTTTCAATTTTTATTTAAATGTAAAGTGCCAGGGCCAACGTTTCGGTCGCATATAGGACCATCATCAGGGCCAAGCCATTGTCAATTTATTATTCCTCTTGGTCATATTGGCCAAAGAACTTATTAATAATGCAATAAATTCAATGATTCACTCACTCTCAGTCCATAATAACACACTGTGTCTAATAATTTGGTCATTGAATTTATTGCATTATTAATAAGTTCTGGCCAATATGACCAAGAGGAATAATAAATTGACAATGGCTTGGCCCATGATGATGGTCCCTATATGCGACCGAAACGTTGGCCCTGGCACTTTGCATTTAAATAAAAATTGAAAAAACGACTTGCTGCGTTGCTCATTTGAGATTTCCTAAACCTTAAATAAATCATATTATCAGCTATACACCTCAATTAAATCTAAGATGGGTATTGTTGATGGCTATTGTAACAATAAAGCGGACGCATTCTACCAGGATACGATTTTGAAAACTCTCAAGTTTAACAACCGAATAATCGACGAGACTGAAACGCAGTGGCGTAGCGAGGGGGGCATCATGCCCCGGGAGCTACTCACAAAGGGGCGCCAAATGGACCGCAATTGCTGGATAATTTTGTCTCAAATTTAAAGCCTAGCTTGAGCCTATGACTTTATTAATTAATTAATTTGCGAGTATATTTTACATATAATATTATATGGTTTTCGAATGGGGGGGGGGCGCTAAAAAGGTATTGTGCCCCGGCACGCTACGCCACTGCTGAAACGCTATCAGTCAGCAATGTTGACAACTTGAAATGTCCGTTTGTCATAGAGCTCTGAAATGATGGTTTCAACCTTGAAAGTTTTCTTTTCTCCTGGCTGGCTGCCTGCTTCCTCTTTTATTTTTGATTTATAACTCGCAGAAAACTGGGAGAATAGACTATAACTGAGAAATGCTGAATCTCGGTTGGGTGACCGCGAACTCTCTCTTTTCCGTATTTAGTCACATCATTTAAAAAGACCTTAAAAAATCAGCCCCAACATGCAATATTGTCTGTTAACATGCACAGTGAGGGACAATATTATGTGTGATTATTTCATTGTTTTAAAAAAAATATTAATAGAAACTTTCCTGGTTCAAAATTTCATTTTTTTTTTTTATAAAAACAATGAAATAATCACAAGTAGAAAACACATGGGCGGGACTTGACTTTGTCACTCACTGCACGCCACCTTTTTACATTCACGATAACCAAGACGATATAAGAAAGCTTACCTTTTAGATTTGTATTCCAACATGAATATTATGATATGAGGTGTGTGTATGTGTGTCTGTCAGCTTCTCCTTGTTTTGTAATTAGACGCGTATCTCTCCCTCCCCTTGTCTACCCTCACTCCACAAGACTACTATAAATCATTTTCTCTCACACAACTCCTTTCTTAAATCCCCCACCATATGGTTAGCCTTCACTTGGAAAATTTTATATAATCAATCAGAGGCTAAACGAATAAAAAAAATTATTTTTTTAATTTGTTTATACCTATTTTTATTAAAAATGTGTGATGCGAATATTTATTCAGCTGGTGAAGAAGAGAAGGTCTTCATTTGTTCTTTAAAGGCCAAATTATATTTATTAACATTGGGTGTCTTATAGTGAAAAATAAACAAATCGTACCAGGGTTCGAGCAAAATGGTATCAACGATTATCGTTGAACGGTAGTTGTGAGAGGCGTACAGAGGAAAACGTAGCTGAAAACAGACGGACATTCTGTTGTCAAGTCGTTTTGTCTTGTCTAATCACGACAGCCCTTCGTAGAAGACAAAATAACTTGTCAGCGACAGAGTGCAGTGGCTTAACGTATTTTAGCTGCCCCCCCCCTAGCAACCTTTTTTTCGCCAGGGGCGTATATAGGGGGGGGGGGCGAGGGATATATACGGGTATAAGGCCAATTTTTAAATTTTTGTTTGAAAAAGTGTGTCGCTTAAATAAAAGTAATAAAAAAATTAAATATATTAATTTTTTTTTTCCCGATGAGCTAGAGGTGTGAAATTTGATATTTAAGGATCATTTTTGAAGATAACATGTATGTACCTTTTTATCAAAATAGCCAAATAGGAGACCATCTAATTATTACGTATTGTCTTATTTATATTCACGTTTGCTCAGGGGCCCACATCTTGTGGGTACGTGGATGGCGACCACGAGCTACCCGAGCTGGAGACTGGCAGTCCTATTCTTTGCATGTCAGTCTCTTTCTTCCTCTTTACAACAGGCGTCAGACCGTGCGACGGGCCGGCCTGTTTTATTCCTTCCCGGTCGCAAAAAACCCATAAACCGCCGACCCCGCACAGCGGGATTAAGGCAAAGATAGAAGAAGAAGTCTATTTATATTTATCGGCATAAGAGATAATTATTTTATTTGCATTAATTCTAAAAGCATTTATCATTCATTTATTTGTCTTTTATTATTAACATTTAATAGACTTTCTATTCTTTATTTATATAATTCGCTAATGTCCGTCTGTCTGCTATCACGCTCTGTTTGACCAACTTCCCGATGGAATTTCGATTCCAGAGGACCTTCTAGGGATTACAAAAAAATTATTTTCATCCCGAAATTCCTATAACTTTTTGAGTTATTAATTCCTAAAGTTACGATTTCTCCCATAGGAAATGTATAGAGAAATATTTATGTATTCATTGCATTTGTGTATTCTATGAGTGTAAACAAATCCTCAAGCAGGCACTGGATTGGAATAGTAATGGTTCGTTTTGATAACTTACCTACCCCAGGACATTAAAATAGCCTCCCTAAGGGGAAATACATGGTGTTTGTCCTTCAGCATTAAAATAGCTGAAGGACAAACGACCCATAGGAGGCGAAGCCCCCCGAAGGGGGCGGCGCGACTTATATTACTTGAATTGTTCTAATTACAAATTTAGATCACGAAATTGTGACACTTGTTTTGATTAAATATGCTTTGAAAATTGAATTTTTTTTTATTCTATGTATTTCTTCATTTATTCCGTAGGGCATCAATAGTCCTAGACCTCCTTGGAGTCAATTACTTTCTCTGCTATGGAGCTCTCTGGGGGCAAATCCGTTTGTCCCGGACTCTGCCTTGGGAAAGGGATGTCGAATTCTGTGTGTTCGATGAAGATGTCTTCCGAAGAGACGAGGCCTCTATTGGAAAAGCCTTTCGACGCAAAGGCCTCACCATCTCTTACGACTCAGCTGAAGGAATCTATTATATCTCGGACCCTCGAACACCGGAGGCCACCATCCTGCTATATATGTTCGAGCATGATCCTCGGGTATTTTATTTTTATTAAGGTGCGCGTCTCGAAAAACCGTTAATTGAGAAGCTGGTTACTCTAGGTGGCAAGAGATGGCGTTAGCTCTGCCCATAGGGAAACAAGCGTTTTATTCCATTTCATTTGAAAGGTTCCAGCCAATTAATTAAAGGCAAAAAACTAATTATTTTTTAACACAATGATTATTAATTTTAGACCGATTTTAAAGTAAAAATTTTTTTAAAAATATATTTAATGTGATTAATTTAATATAAAAAAATTTTTTTTTTGAAAAATCAAAAAAAGGGCTTCTAATATTTTTAAGCTTTAATTAAAAAAGAATTTGAGGTCGATTTTGAGAGGTTGCGGCCACAATTTTGAAGCTATCGACCTCAATTTTTTTTAAATTAAAGCTATTTAAAATGTCTACAACTTATAGAAGCCCTTTTTTTGATTTTCGAAAAATATTATTATTTTTTTTAGATTAATCGCATTAAATAAAAGATATTTTTTAAAAAATTCGCTCTATATCTTATAGATAATTAAATTAGTAATCATTGTGTTAAAAAATAATTAATTTTTTAGCCTTAATTAATTAGCTGGAATCTTTCAAATGAAATGGAATAAATCCTTTGTATCCCTATGGGAAAAACTAACGCCATCTCTTGCCGCCTAGAGTAACTCGGTTCTGAATCGTCTTCTAACGGCTTTTCGAGACGCGCACCTTAATACATTTGTAGAAATTCAGCATTTGTTTTAATATATTTTTGAGTGAAGGTCAAATTTAAAGAGTTTTTTCTTTGTTTTTATAAAATAAGATGAAATATTTCCCGTCTATGTTTGAATAACAAAAGATTCTCATTTTTTTTTTTAAATAATGAACAATTCAGGCCAATTTTTGAACTATGACAGACCTTCAGGTCTATTCTCTAAGCAAAAAGGCTAACTTTCAACAGCGTTAATTCATTTTAACACTTCCTTCCCAAAAATTGCAATTCTATAAAGCCCAAGCGTTAAAATTTAGTCAATAGTGTTAAAAATTATTGTCATGCCAAGGGGATGCCGTATTTAATGCATAAAAATGGCGTCTTTAACCTAAAAAGTAAGGTTATGATCTGATGTAACTAGTCGCATAGCAAAGATAAGAGAAAGTTGTGTTTTCTGTGCTTTTCACTCCAGATTTTTTGTGTTAAAATATATTCAGTTTTCGTCGATATATTCAAATTCAAATGTACCATACTGTCTAAATATGTCGGCATAAAAAATCTGGTGCGATCAGTCACACCAGATTTTTTATATCAATATAAAACTCAATTTTATTTACATATATAT
>JAKCPI010027333.1:0-10580 GCA_023213315.1 Euborellia annulipes
TTTTTCAGTGAGTGCCATGGCACTCAAAAGAGAAGATGTACCATGTAGAGAAAAGATATTGTACAAGATGGCGGCTACCTGGCATTTGAGCCTTATGGCAGGTAGCCGCCATATTGTCCAATATCTTTTCTCTTGATGGTATTAGCAACGTTTCGTAGGCTTAACTCAAAAATTTTCAGACTTTCGCCACTATGATTCTCAGCAGGTGGCCTATTGTATAAAAATAGGGACTAAGTGACCGAGATCAAAATTAAAAAATCTGGTGTGACTGGCGCACAGCACACAACTTTTTCTTACCTTCGGTAATCGAAAGTTGTGTATTGTGCTTGTCACACCAGATTTTTTGTGTCGACATGTATTTAGTTTCCGACAGTACGGTACATTCTATTTTCAAGATGTAAGTTTGGCAAAATATTTATATTTTGTTACCATGGCAACCATTTCTCCTATCTTTTCTATGGAGTACAAGAGTAAAGTGGTCTTCAGAAGATTTCAATTGCAAAATGAGAATATACATTTTATAAAGAATCTAAAAAATAATTGATTTTTGAATTTAAAAAAAAAAATCGTTGGAGCAAATTTAGAGAAAATCGAAAAAAACTGAAAAAGTGCATCAGTAAAGTACTAGTACTGTTTGGTCGATTTTGTTCAAAAGCTTCGTGTCACGTCCCATGGGGGTGCCTAACTTAAATATAAAATTTCAACCTCCTAGCTCTTTTCGTTCTTGAGATATTTTGTTCACAGACACACACACACACACAGACAGACACACACACAGACAGACCATGTCGCGAAAACCACTTTTTTGGATTCAGGGGACCTCAAAACGTGAAGATCCATCAAAATCTCGACATCGAATTTTTGACATGAATCCAATACTTTCTCTCTATATATATATTACATATATACATAGGTAAGAGAAAGTAAAAATAAAGAATAAAAAAATTAAATCACAAATACTCCTATGCAAAAACATCGAGAATATTATTATGAGATTCAACATTTTACAAAATTAAAGTAACAATAAAATTTGCAGAAAATTTTTAATAACTTTATTTTTATTTTTTTTTAGGTCTATTTCGATAAATGAAACCACATAGACTTCTACTATATTTGTTTAAAAGACGTGAAAAGAACCATTGATCCTTGTGACATGAAGCAAGAGATTGGTTACTACTTCGCCTAAGATTCCGCATGATTGTGAACAGCGTGTCGATTTGGTTGTCTAACTCCCAGGCTACAAGAGTTCACTCATCGTAATAAAAGCGATCGTTGATCTTTTTTTTGTATCTTTATATAACTGTACGTATATAAAGAGAAAAGGTAAATTTAAACAATTGACTAACAGGGTGGTTTGCGTTAGACGGACCGAAATATTTGCAGACTTGGAAAGCAGTCGCTGTTTTTTCTCCATAACCTTAAATGACTAACATATTTTTAAGTAATTTTAAATTTATATACTAGGAGCCAACAGTACCCAATTTTTCATTTCTCCTCTTGTACTGTTCTAATTTACTTTTTACTATTCAAGTTGAACATTTGGAAAACCTTTTTATTTTATCTGGATAATAATTTTAGCAGCCAACTTAAAAATGCAAAAAATTTAATGTATAAGTCTAATAAATTAAAACCAGAAGTTAAAAGATAAATTATGTTGCTTACTTACTTGGGATTAAATAATTCTCTCATCTGAGTCATTAATTATTCATTTAAATTAATATTTTTAAAATAAATATTATTATAAAATATCCACTCGGGATTTTTCGTTCTGGGAAATGTTCCCTTTATGCATATATTATGTAAATGATTATATTATAAAAATGAAATACACATAATCCGAGATAATAAGTATTGGTGTTGAATTTAATAATAAGCTTTGCGGCTTAAATTTAATAGTTTTTTTTCTTGAGGTAAAATTTTCAAGTGAATGTAAAACTCTTTTTTCATTGGCAATTTATAGATTTTTGATGGTTTTGTTTATAGCTAGCTTTAGAAGAGATGAAATGTGAAGGAGACTAGAGATAAATAAAAAATCTAATTTCCATTTTTTTTTTTTTTTTTTTTTTTTTTAATTTTATTTAGTAACTTAAATCAAAAAAAATTTATTATAGAACCTATTTATAAATTAAACTTAGATAAATCTTTTATCTTCTGACTTTGTGTTTGATAAGTAAATTAGTTCTAAAATTCATTAAAAAAAAAAAAACCATTCGCAAATGTTAGTTCAGTTTTAGTATATGATTAATTGATTCAATGTTAGGGATCGAATCTCAATAATAATTGATAAGATCATGCTTTTGGTTGACTGAAACTTTTCGCCATTTAATTGATTTATGATAAGTTTGTTAACAAACATTTTAGAGCAAGTTCGAAATTAATTCACCGCAGAAAATTAACCTAAATTATCTTTATTCAAAATAGAACTAATTACAAAATAGACCTAATTAGATTAAGATGAAAATTACTGGCTTAGGATACAATCTTTATTGTTTATGAAATTATTTTATAATCAATAGCTTTGTAAAAAATAAATAAATAAATACTGATTAAGGTGCTCATCTCCGGGTGCTAATTTTGGGAGATTTCAGCGGCCACAATTTTGAAGCTATCGACCTCAATTTTTTTTTAATTAAAGCTATTTAAAATATCTACAACTTATAGAGGCCCTTTTTTTAATTTTCGAAAAAATATTTTTATTTTTTTAGATTAATCACAATAAATAAAAGATAGTTTTAAAAAATTCGCTCTATATCTTATAGATAATTAAATTAGTAATCATTGTGTTAAAAAATAATTAATTTTCTACCCTTAATTAATTAGCTGGAAGCTTTAAAATGAAATGGAATAAATCCCTTGTATTCCTATGGGAAAAACTAAAGTAGTATGTAGAGAAATATTTATGAAATAATAATTTATCTCTCGAGTCTAAGTAATCTTCAAGACCAAGGAAAAATTAATAAAAAATAATAGTAATGACATCAGGAATTTTAATATGTTCCCTATATCATATAAATTCTCTCTTTTATGAAATGATTTTTTTTTTGATATATTGACTTTTGATATTCAATGGGTATTTTAAATATACAATACTTTTTAGAACAAAACAAATATCTTAAAAATATTTTGCATAAAAGTTATTAAAAAGTCTGAATTAAATTTAAATATAAATAGGGAAAGTTTTTTTTTCCCCTGAAAATTTCTCTAATGTGTTTCCGAAACTTATCAAGAACGAGGATGCCAACTTCTCCAAGATGGGGTTCGTAGGGCACCGTTAACCGTTAAGATGTTGACTTTGCATTTTAAATAACTTTTTGAATATATCAATAATTAATAACTTATTGAATAGTGATGATCTGGATTTTTTTTTTTAGCAAAATCCGTATTAATTAAAACCATCAGCTTTTCTAAAGCCTCTTCACTCTATTATTCTTCGTTCACTGACCTCAGGGGTGTTAAAATATACCACTGAGAATGACGAGTGTCATTTTCTAAAATAAGTTGTTTTAATTCAAATATAATTTTATTTTATTGCAAAATATCAATAAATCAAAAACAGCCCTGAGAGAACCTTCCAATCTTAGATACCCTTCTAGTAGGGCTGGACGGTAAACCGGTTTACCGGTAAAAACCGGTAAAAATTTTTTACCGAAAACGCGGTAACGAACCTCTAATTCGATAAAAACCGGTTTTTTTTCGAAAGTCGGTAAAAACCTATTTTTTCGGGCGGTAAAAAATTTTGGTTCGGCGAGAAAAAAAATGTTCCGCGGCGGCAAACCAAATTGTGGTTCAGCGGCGGCAAAAATTGGCGTCTCTAAAAAAAAGGTAAAATATTTTTCCGGCTGGGGAAAAATTTTGGTCCCGCGGAAAAAAAAAATGTTTCGGCAAAAAATTGGCTCTCTAAAAAAAAAAGGTAAAATATTTTTCCGCCCGGGAAAAAATTTTGGTTCCGCGGGCAAAAAAAAATGCTTCGGTAAAAAATTGGCTCTCAAAAAAAAATTTTGGTTCCGCGGGGGAAAAAAATGTTTCGGCAAAAAAATATTTTTCCGGACGGGGAAAAATTTTGGTCCCGCGGGGGGAAAAAAAATGTTTCGGCAAAAAATTGGCGTCTCTAAAAAAAAAGGTAAAATATTTTTTCGGCCTGGGAAAAATTTTGGTTCCGCAAAAAAAAAAATGTTCCGCGGCGGCAAACTTTGGTTCCGCGGGCGGTAAAAAATTTTTACCGACTTTCGAGAAAAACCGGTTTTTTTTTCATTATCGAGGTCGGTAATGAAAATCCATTACCGTCCAGCCCTACCTTCTAGCTTTTTTATGTCAACTTATATTTAATTCAGGCAGAATGGAATATTTGAATTCAAGATATAAAATTTATAAACAAAGGAAAAATTTTTATATTTTGTTACGATGGGATCAATTCTCATTTCCTAATAAATACAAGAATAAAGCGATCTTCAAACAATTTTGAAAGCAAATGAGAAAATACAATTTAAATAGCATCCAATTGATTTAGGAATTTTAATCAAAATCGTTATTTCGAATTTTGAAAAAATGAAAAAGTACATCAGTAAAATACTACTACTTTTTGGCCAATTTTGTTCACAAGCTTATTTTCACGCCTCAGGGGCGTAGGTTAATATATTTAGGTATATTTATAATCAGGGGGCGTAGACCCAACCTAACTAAAATATAAAATTTCAACCACGTAGCTCTCTTTTTCTTCATACTTTATTTTGATCTCACAAGGGGAGGGCACGACCTTGGCATTTCATTTTGGGATGAAACTTCGGGTGATGATTGTAGACCGTTAGGGGGGTTCACCCCTTGAAATAGTAACGCGCAACGCTCAATAGATACGGAGAAAATGACGTTTAAAAAATTCAAAGTTCGCTTATATACTAGTTAGGCTTTTTATATGACAATGGCGACAATAGTCTAGCAGGTAGCTTGTCTACCTATCAAATGGGCGCTTGGGGTTCGAATCCCGTGCACGACTTGTTTTTTTTTTTTAATTAAAATATTTATTTTATTGTTTTTACAATTAAATAAATTTATTATTTAATATTAAAGAAAATGTGTAAATCTCGACATCGAATTTTATTTGATATGAATCTAACACTTTCTATCTCTAAATATTAACAAATTAATATAAAGATAATAAAAATAAAACCAGACTTTTAATTTATTATGCGTATCAAAAATAAGAAACCACTCAACTTGTTAAAGGGTTCTAATTCTGTAAATCAAGGGAGAGTTTATTTATTTTTGAGGTCTATACCAGGGCCGGATCTAGGGGGGGGGGCAGTGGGTGCGTGTGCCCCGGGCGGCAGATATCAGGGGGCGGCAATTAAAGAAAGATTTACTTAAAAAAAGGTAAAATGATATGAATTTTGTATAGAAAATTTTAAGGAGGGGGCGGCAAATTAAATTTTGCCCCCCTTAAAAAATCTCCTAGTACCGGCCCTGGTCTATACAGAAATACAAGAAATAGAAATGACATTTATTAGTAAAATCATTTTGATTGGGATTCTAGGTTTTATTAAGTTTTGAAATAGAAAATACAATTCATTTATGGTTCTCCATTTCATTTATCTAATTATACCTTTGACATTAGCATTGATCAACATAGGGAGATATTTCATCGTGGTCTTTTCCCTTTTTAGAAAAAGTTCTCTCTCTCGCTATCCATCCTTTCACCCTCTTTATAAATAAGACCAATTACTTAAGTGACTTTGAGAACTAATGAACCTTTTGTGTTATTAATTAATATATATTGTAAAATATCTTTAAGGATATATAAATAATAAATTTGAATAATCTAATTGGATAATCCATCATGTAATATATTTTTGATAATTTAAAAAAAATCTCCCATACAGTATATTAATAAATCATTTAATTTAGATATATAGCTATTTAGTATGAGTATGATTTTAAATTAATTTAATAAAAAAAAGTTTTTTTTTTTTTTGCTATTAAAAATTGTTTATCATTTTATGTTTAATGGATTTTATTTTAATGCAGTACTTTCATATGTATCCGGTTTAATGACATGAATACTGGAGAAGTAAAATAAAAGTGGTCCAAAAATTTCCCCCAACATATTCCCTTAAGTTTATTGTTTTGAAAGCTTGTTAATTTTAGAAGCTCGCTGTACATTGGAATAGCTTTCCTCTTAAAAATTGCTGATCACCCTTCTTTCACCTCTAAATTAAATAGCTATAAATTATACAAGAGTTAGTAAAAAAAAAAAAATCAATCGGGAGCCTACTGATTTTTTTAAATTGTATATTTCCACTTAAGATTTTTTTCCCCTTTTATTCACATCACATTTAAGACATTTCCACTTGATAGAACAATTTTAATTGAAAAGAAAAAAAAAAGAATGGAATTTAATATACGGTGAATTATTTTTTTTTTACTAGACCTAAATATTCAGATTATTAAATAATATATTTAAAGAATTAATTTTTATTTCGGGCCCATTCATGTTCTGAGCTAAACAACACCCACAGTATTTTCATATCAATAGTATTGAGAATTTTCAAAATCAAATTAAAGAAAACTTGATAAGCCGATAATCTATTTATTCATTCGTAAAATTCTTTAGCTTATTACAAAGGAAAGTCTAAAATAAGTTATTGATTATAAAAAATATCTATCCCGAAATAAGAGCTTAAGGCAAGCTAATAAAACTTCGCTCAAATTAATAATTTTATATTAAATTTAAAGAATTTTTTTGAAACTCGGGCGATTTTTATATTCGCGGGGTATCGTGATGATAAAGTCTTGTAGTTTGTATTATATCAATTATGAGCTCAAGCGAAAAAAAATTAAGTTTTTAATAATAATTATTTCATTATAATAGTTTTTTACTTTCTCTTACCTCAATATATGTTAATATATAGAGAGAGAAAGTATTGGAAAAATTCGATGTCGAGATTTTGATGGATATACACGTTTTGAGGTATGTAGCCTTCGGGGCTTGGTGTAGGGGTTAGCGTGCTAACCTCGATACCAAAAGTCGAGCCAAATTTCTTAAATAGAAATGCCTGGACCCCCTAATTGTATTCTAATAAATTAATGAGTATCGTAAATTTCTTATATAGCCTGAGTTGCCGAGAAGACAGTGTGATGAGAAAAAAGTGTTTTTTTTTTTTTTTTTAATAAAAAATAAAAAAAAAAATCAAAATCAAATGTACCGTACTGTCGGAAACTAAATACATGTCGACACAAAAAATCTGGTGTGACAAGTACAGAACACAACTTTCGATTACCGAAGGTAAGAGAAAGTTGTGTGCTGTGCGCCAGTCACACCAGATTTTTTAATTTATCTCCGGTTGAAGCTGAAGCATCCAGGTTCATTTTTTTACTTTCTTTTTTTTTATTTAATAAATATTTCCATTTTTTTATTTTTTATAAAAATTAATAATCTTCAAAATGATATTGATTTGTGTTGTGAAAAAGAGATAAGTGAAGGAAGGCCCTGAC
The DNA here is from genome assembly GCA_023213315.1 of Euborellia annulipes. Classification (NCBI taxonomy): domain Eukaryota; kingdom Metazoa; phylum Arthropoda; class Insecta; order Dermaptera; family Anisolabididae; genus Euborellia; species Euborellia annulipes. The sequence goes on from JAKCPI010027333.1 coordinate 7,486, forward strand.
GAAATGAAAAAAAAAGTAAAAAACATACTAGCAAATAAAAAACAAGAGAAAAACAAATGGAACCAAAATAATATAATAGCAGATATTAATATTAACATATTTTAAACCTAATGGTCAAATAATGAAAAAAATCAATACTTATATAAAAGCGCTGTGTATTTCCGGTGTAACAACTCTCTCGCAGATTGGCCAGGGTCAGAGATGGACGATACTGATTGGACAGAGTCAGAGATGGGCGGAGTCAGAGAGGGAAATTTAAAACTTTAAAATTTTGCATCAAATTTATTATAAAATTATTCTTGCTTTGGAAATTTTGCAATTGCTCGCCGAAGGCAAGCCCCCTTGTCCTTCGGCGGGCTTTGCTACTGGCATTAATAAATTTATGAAAAAAAGCAATATAGAAATATTTTACTAAAATTTTTCACTTATTTGAAATGAATATGATTCTAACTGTCCTCAGATCCTGAAGAAAACTTCTGGGACGTGCGATATCGCATTGATGTGAACGCCGCCTTACAAATAATGTCTAATTTTCAACTTATTAATCTAATCGCCACGTATATATATTTAATTTAGTATCTATTCGAATGATGCATCCTTTGTTCTATATAATCAAACTGCATACTATGATTCAATAATAAGCATACCAGGCATTCCATAATTCTACTAGAGCAGAGGTATAGTAGTATATCCAAGCTTTGCTTTGACGTCCCTTCCTTAATCTATATCGGAAGATGAATTAAATTTATTCCAGAATATTTGCGATGTTTGAAAAATTAATTAGGAATTATTAAATGTTTTTATACAGTCTTTATAAAAAATTATTATTGAATAAAAAGAACTCATCTGCTTCAGATGAGCAGACAAATATTAGAGCTCTTTTTTTAATTTTCTCGAAAGTTTTATATAACACATCTTTGTTTTATTTTGCTAACAGTATACATAATATATATTTTTTTGTCTTTTCGGCATCTTAGGCCATATAGACTTTAATTATACAAATTATTTATTTAGAATATATAATGTGTTTGGATTAATGTGATACAAAAGAGGATGCGCCAATAATAAAAGCATCTGTTTTTGTTAACACTCTTTATTTCGGAACGTAATAATGTGTTTTCAGTTTAACTGTGGTTTATTTGTAAAAATTACAACGTTTCGGCCTGTCATACTGTGGTCTTCTTCAGGCACAATCATTTAAGATTATAAAGGCTATTACATTTGTGACAAACTTATTTGAATTATAGCCGAAACGTTGTAATTTTTACAAATTCAAATTCTTTTATTAATTATAAAATTTGTGAAGCCTATACTCCAATAAAAAGATATATATATATTGGGGTCCAGGCACATTTATTTATATTTATTTATACCATTAAATAATAATAGACCTATACAGGGCCGCAGACAGACTTGACGGGCCCCGGGGCTACTTACTAATACGGCCCCCCCCCCCAAAAAAAAAAAAAAAAAAAACTTAGTTTTTTTTTTTTAGTATATAAAAAAAAGGCTATTGTGGCCTTCATGCCAACATTTTTTACACAGTTTTTGACACAACTTTTGAAATAGTTATACATAGCTTACAATATTTATTTAAATAAAGTTATTTAAAAATTTTTCAAAATTTCCTAAACAAAGAGTTACAATAATTTATCGAGGCCAGATCCGGACAGAGAATTTCCGGGGGAATCTGGGGGTATGGAAAATTTTTTGAAAATTAACCACTGAAATCTGCGTTTTTAGCTATTCTGAGTCGTGAAAAAGACCAAACTTGATTTGAGCTTAAAGGGCCCGGACCCCCTGAGGAAAAAAATTTCAAAAAAATGATTTTTTTAGTTGAAATTTGAAGATTTGACTAAGGGCCCGGGCCCCCTGGAAAAAAATTTCAAGAAAATGATTTTTTTTTAAATTATTTTAATTTAACCATGAAATTTAATTTTTATTAGAATTTTAAGGTGGGAGCGCAATGGGCCCGGGCCCCCTCGGAGGGCCCGGGCCCCGGGGATATAGCCCCCCTCCGCCCCCCCTGTCTGCGGCTCTGGACCTATATTTTTCAAATCACTCAACTTTTTTTCGGCTTCTGAGGCCATTTTTTAGGGTTTTATATCCATTATATATTATATATCTACAGTATATATATATATATAAATGAAATGCATTTTTTAATTCTCATATTCACGTGGCCCGTTTCAAATAGATTTAAATCCTAATTTGGCCCTTGCGGCAGAAAATTTGGACACCTATGCTCTAGAGAAGAGGAAATTTTAAGAAAATTAAGATCTTTGTTAAATTTTCTAAATAAATTGATTTCAATATCATTTAATTTTGAGGAGGAGGGAGAATTATATATCAAAACACAGAAGGGGAAATATTAGCTAGAGAAAGCCAATAATTAAAAGTAAAATTTTTGCTTTGTATTAAGTATAAGACCTAATGAGTTTTTGGTTTTTGTGTAATTTGTTAACACACAACCCACTTGGGGGGTCCATAAACCAGTATTTCCATTAAAATCGCAAACGAAATCTTATACAATCACAATAATTTTCTTAAACTATATATTGCATATATATTTAACATATGTATAGATAAAAGAAAGCAAAAGAAAAGATTTAAAATAAAATAAGGAAAACTAATCAGAAGAAATTTTTAATTGAATACTAAGTTTAAACATTCTAAAAGATATACTGTAGAATTTTTCATTTAAAATCTTTTCCTTTAAAAAGCTTCTCTATTGAAATTTTACTCAAATTACCTGAAGTTTTTCAAAAGGCCAGGAAATATTCAGATCAGGGTCCGAAGAGTCTGATGATAAAAGAAAAGGATGAGGAACTGAGAGCATGGAGGGAGAGAGGAAGTTGAAAAGGTCCTTTTGATTGTTCAAAGTTTCATTCCTTCTGAATGAAACGGAACTTAATATTTTGTTGATTAACTCGACTACTTTCCAACTTATCTTTTCTCTCTATATTACCACTTGAGATTATTATATCTTTTAATTAGCTATGAGACCTTATATTAGATCAGTCTATTAGAGGCTTTATGTTGTCCTAGGGAAGATGATTTATAATTGATTTTATATATTATTTATATACTGTATA
>JAKCPI010027334.1:0-13886 GCA_023213315.1 Euborellia annulipes
ATATTCTTTTATCTTAGCCTTATGTAGGGTCGGCAAAATTAATTTATAAAGAAATGAGACCGATACAAAAGCAAGCTCCCTGCGTCTATCTTCCCCAAAACCTACAATCTTCAGACTTTTAAGTCTAACCTCAACAGGCATCTTCTCAGTTCCCGCAGTTGAGTTTCCCTTTTATGCTTCTCCTTTTGTTTTTATTTTCTTCCTGGCTGCATGTGACTATTGGTCATTATAGGTCTTCGGACCTTATGCACCATTCCAAAAAAAAAAAAAAAAGCCAACCAGGCGTAACTCGTACCCCCTAGAAGTGAGCCCCTGAGAAGGAAAATAATAATAATAATAAATAATTAATAATATATGTATATATTAATTGCATACCCCCCTCTCGTCCTAACGAGTGATTGCTCCCCCTCTCCCTAACAATATGTCTGACTTAAAAAAACAATCCTTTATTAATAGACCTATTTTTTAATGGAACTGATACTAGAGAAGGGGTTTTGGAATTAAATCATTAAAACATCTCCCCATTATCGACAGCAGAATCCGGATCTATAAATTTGATTAAATTTTTTCCCTCAGAAATTTGAAACTTGAAGCGAGACTTCCACCTTTACGCCAAAATACTTGACTTTTAAATGTATTGAAACCACTTTCGATGTTGCTTATGCAAATAGAAAATAGTTATCTATACACCCCACGAGAGGTGACAAAAATGTCAATTTTGATAACCTTTAAAGTCAAGTATTATCGTTTAAAGTCTATATAACCAAAAATGGCGAAAAGAAAAAAAAAATCAAAATAGTTATTTATAAATACTAATGGAGATAGAACTTGAAATAAATGGATCTCTGCAATTAGCAAGATATGAAAGTGAGTAGAATATAGAACATTTTATAAAAAAACGCTTTAATCATTTCTGTATCTGAATAGTACCAACAATTACGTGTATATTTCCGTTCAACTTGATTTCTTTTAGCCTATAAGTGAAGGAGGGAATCAACCGCCACTAATGGTCGATACGAAATTGAGATCAAAAGAAATTTCTCTCTCTTTCTATCTAAAAAAAAAAAAAAAATTGGAGAGATAGATTTACTGCCGAATTTTTTTTTTTTTTTTTTAATGAATTTCATCCAAGAGCATTAGCGAATTAAGTCCCAATCCATTTTGTTTGATCAAAGGAAGACATAAGAGATCCATTCCGGTGATTAAACTTAGCTTTTCTTTTAAATAATAAATGAATGGGATCAAGTTTTTGAAATTATTAGCATTCAAATTAATTAATTTTTTTTAAGTTGGTTAGAAATTGTTTATTTAATATTTTTTTAGTTCTTTCGGCATCTTATGCCATAATGAATTTAGATGATATTCATAATAATAAATACTATATATAGTGGTCCAGACATATTTATTTATCCAAGTGATTTAAATAAATATTCATCAGACCACCTGGGATCGAACCCGCGCTCCTTGCCTTTAACATGTTGACTTCCACAGGAATTTCCGGAAATCTGGCCTAAAATGACAATTTGATTTAATCACACCATTTGAACTAATTTATATAATTATATTTTTTGTTCTTTTTTTAATAAATTTTCTGTTCATGCAATGTTTGTTCTTTTCCCAGAAGCTATCTATCGATATTACCACTGATATATTCCGAGTTTACTCGTAGCTGCACAAAAATGGCTAGTAAACACAGGACGAGTTATCTCGTAATATATTTATAACAGAAAGAAAAATAGAAATTTTAAAAGATGTTAGAAATTATAAAAAATAACATTTAAGTCATTCAAGGGATGGAGGAAGGCGTGAGGGGGGGGGGGCGTGGTCCGCCCAGGGTAGAAGCTAGTATTATATTAAATATGACGAAATAAAGTGGCTGTTGTATTTATATTTTTAGTTATTTATTCTTTTGGAGACTTTTTCTCAGTCCTTAGAAAAGTCTAGATCTGTCCTAATTAATATCTGTACTATTCAGTGAGTCTACTATTAAATTTTTTACTACTTTTCCCCCGGAACCTCCGAATAGATTTTCTAACCACCGTCCTGGATATCATTATTTCAATATAATGGGTAGAAAAAAAAAAGATTTTTAATTTCTCTTACCTCTATATAAACGAAGCGTTACTTTTCCTCCCAACAACTCCTAATCCTCTATAAAGCCCAAATTCGGCCGTGTCTTGAATATTGTTCCCACCTTTGGCGAGGGGCGTCAAAAGACGCTCTCTCCTCCTTGGAAGCCATACAGAGGCGTGCAATTAGACTGATAGGTGATTCTACCCTTACTGCATCCCTACAGTCACTAGATCATAGAAGAAGAGTATCTTCACTATCTCTCTTCTACAGGTATTACCATGGTCAATGCTCTGCCGAATTAAAATCAATTATCCCACCCAATGCAACATATTCACGGAACACAAGAGAGGCATCTTCTCAGCATCCCTATGCTGTTCAGATCACGACTAACAGAACAAAACAATTTCATTCTTCCTTTGTCCCCATGACCTCCCGTGATTGGAACAAGCTCCCTGCGTCTATCTTCCCCAAAACCTACAATCTTCAGACTTTCAAGTCTAACCTCAACAGGCATCTTCTCAGTTCCCGCAGTTGAGTTTCCCCTTTATGCTTCTCCTTTTGTTTTTATTTTCTTCCTGGCTGCATGTGACTATTGGTCATTATAGGTCTTCGGACCTTATGCACCCATTCCAAAAAAAAAAAAAAAAAAAAAAAAAAAGTATTGGATTCATGTAAAAAATTCGATGTCGAGATTTTGACGGATATACACGTTTTGAAGTCCCCTGAATAAAAAGTGGTTTTCGCGACATGTTCTGTCTGTGAACAAAATATCTCTAGAACGAAAAGAGCTAGGAAGTTGAAATCTTATATTTAAGTTAGGCACCCCCATGGGACGTGACACGAAGCTTTTGAACAAAATCGACCAAAGAGTACTAGTACTTTACTGATGCACTTTTTCAGTTTTTTTCCAGGAAGTTGGATTTAAAATTTTGAATTATTAGATATACACTCGTATCATTGAATTTTGTTAGGACTTTGTTTATAAGATCTTGATTTTATGTACTGGTATTTTATATTGCAAAATCAACAAAGACTGATGATGTCAATTACACGAAATCGATCTATATACGTTTTAATATTATCTTCAATTATATACTCTTTTTTAAAAAACTGCCTCAATCAACGTCGATGATTATATCTCAATTAGTCGAATTTAATCAAAAAAGAATCATTTTCTTCTATTTTCGATTGTTTTGTATTGATAACATATATTTGTTGATCAATCAGGTATAAAGATAAATTTACTGTATTAAACTTGTATATTTTTTTATTCCTCACATCTTATTTGCCTAACATATATTTTTTACTACGCCTTCTCTCTCTCTAGAGACTTTTTGTCCGATTTCCGATGACGGATGACATGGCATGTTCGTCATCAACTTATAATACAGCTTCTATTTATCTTTTTTTTTTTTCTTTCCCCCCACCTATCTCGAGATAGAGATAATATTTACATCAACATATCGGGAGTGTGGTGACGTCATCAATCACCTTCAATGGATTATAATTATGGAGGAGGGGGAGATGATGAAGAAAAAGAAGAGAGTAGGGCAAACGGCTGCAAAGGACAGTAAAGGATAAAAAGCCACTCCCAATACTTGCATATTTTTTTTTTTTTTTAATAATTAATTTTGAATTTAGATATTCAAAAATTAGCAGGCAGAGGAAGGATTTCAACCACCATAGAGTTTTAATTTTTTTTTTTTTTTTAAGTTTATTTTTCCGCTGTTATGTCCATTAAATTTTTTTTTCCTCCTCTTTATATAATTATGCATTCACCCTTGTGTGAATTTTGCACGTTGATTACATTAATCTTATGAATGAAGTTAGTCTTGATTAGGAGTATAAAATCTTTGGAGAATGTCCAGAGAGGGCGGTGCAATATCTGTATATATCTCTCAAAGGACCACAACTGGGATGGGGGTGAAATCTAATTAACATTATTTAGCCTTAAGAGAAGGGTGCATGCTTGCCTCTATGGACTTATAAAGGGCTTAATATCATAATGGCAGGCAGGTGGAGAAGAAGACTACTTAGCTCAACACAGAAATCATTTGCAAATTTTATATCGCTGCTAAATGCATTAACAGATGCTCAAAAAAAAAAAAAAAAAAATCTACTGAACTACTTTACTCAACAGGGAAATTTAAAAATTTTTGAATAAAAAAAGCATGTATTCGTTGATAACTTGAAACACACTTGAGATACTCTTTAAACGCTTGAGATGTGAAAATTTACATAGGAAATTGGTCAAATTTGTTAAAATAATTTTGTTTATATAAAGCTTTTGAGGTTTGTATTATTATTATTATTATTATTATGGGAGTTTTTTAATTATTGACCATATTTGTTTTTAATTATTTATTAACAATATAAATACTCAGGGCCGCAGTCAGACTTGACGGGCCCCGGAGCTACTTGCTAATACGGGCCCTCCCCCCCCCCCCCCATTAAAAAAAACAAAGTTTTTTTTAGTATAAAAGGCTATTGTGGCATTCATGCCAACAATTTTTTACACACTTTTTGACACAACTTTTGAGAGAGAGTTACAATAATTTATCGAGGCCAGATCCGGACAGGGGATTTCCGGGGGAATCTGGGGGTATGGAAAATTTTTTAAAAATTAGCCACTGAAATCTGCGTTTTTAGCTATCCTGAGTCGTGAAAAATATCAAACTTGATTTGAGGTTAAAAGGACCGGGCCCCCTGAAGAAAAAAATTTCAAGAAAATGATTTTCTTGATTGAAATTTTAAGAAAAATTTAAGCTTAAAGGGCCCGGGCCCCTGAGGAAAAAAATTTCAAGAAAATGATTTTTTTGATTGAAATTTTAAGAAAAATTTAAGCTTAAAGGGCCCGGGCCCCTGAGGAAAAAAATTTCAAGAAAATGATTTTCTTGATTGAAATTTTAAGAAAAATTTAAGCTTAAAGGGCCCGGGCCCCTGAGAAAAAAAATTTCAAGAAAATGATTTTCTTGATTGAAATTTTAAGAAAAATTTAAGCTTAAAGGGCCCGGGCCCCTGAGAAAAAGAATTTCAAGAAAATGATTTTTTTAATTGAAATTTTAAGAAAAATTTAAGCTTAAAGGACCCGGGCCCCTGAGGAAAAAAATTTCAAGAAAATGATTTTTTTTAATTGAAATTTTAAGAAAAATTTAAGCTTAAAGGACCCGGGCCCCTGAGGAAAAAAATTTCAAGAAAATGATTTTTTTAATTGAAATTTTAAGAAAAATTTAAGCTTAAAGGGCCCGGGCCCCTGAGGAAAAGAATTTCAAGAAAATGATTTTTTTAATTTAAATTTTAAGAAAAATTTAAGCTTAAAGAGCCCGGGCCCTCTGAGGAAAAAAATTTCAAGAAAGTGATTTTTTTAATTTAAATTTTAAGAAAAATTTAAGCTTAAATGGCCCGGGCCCCCTGATGAAAAAAATTTCAAGAAAGTGATTTTTTTAAATTGAAATTTTAACCATGAAAATTATTTTTTATTAGAATTTTAAGGTGGGAGCGCAATGGGCCCGGGCCCCCTCGGAGGGCCCGGGCCCCGGGGATATAGCCCCCCTGCCCCCCCTGTCTGCGGCCCTGTAAATACTGTTCAACGCATAGACGCCGGAACTGGGGGGGGGGGGGCCAAGAGTACATTCCTTCTTTTATTTCATTTATTTTTAAAAAATTAAATATTTTAAATTTAAAGAAAATTAAAAGAGTAAATTATAAGGAAAATTATTTCGAAGTTAAAACTTATAGTAGATTTGTTTGATACTATTTGAAGGAAATAAATATTTTTTTTCTTTATTTATTTATTTATTTTTTTTTTTGAAAGTTGGTTGCCCCCCCCTTGACTCAAATTCGTTCCGGCGCCCCTGGTGCAACGTTTCAACTGCTTATTCTGCAATCACAAAAAAATCTGAACTACTCAACTGCTTATTCTGCAGTCGAAACGTTGTACAGTATTTATATTTTTAATAAATAATTAATAACACATGTGGTCTATGATTAAAAACTCTCAAATAATTTTCTTTGAGTAGACCATCTATTGAATTTTTTATTTATATATGGAGATATAAATGTGTTGAGTGTAGTCGCGTCGCCAGCCGTCTCTTTCTTGTTCCTTGGTGATTTGCTAGACTTTTATTTTGCTCAGGAATTTCCTCACTAGATCAACTAGGTTGCATTCGAAGAGGGTTGAGTAAATGAGAAAGCAGCGTTTCGTAACGATTTTGAGTGTGATTTGGAGAAATAAACTTTTGAAGTATATCGTAATTGGACGATAATAAGAATTGATATGAATTGCTAATTTTAGAATACATGCCATTTTCGACCAAACATTACTGCATCCATCAAAATCTCTCAACAATTATACATTCATTTAATTAATGCAATAAAAAAAAATAAGTTGAAGTTTATGTTCAAAAGTTAATTAAATATGTAGTATTTAATTTGGGCAGTAATTTAATTTAAATAATAATAAATTCAATTAGAATGTTTTTTTTTTGCTAGTCTATTTACCTGGCTGACACTGTTAATTATTACCAACATTATTTATTGCATTTGAACTTTGAAATCATAAAAACGTTCAATAATTAGTAGACCATATGCATATTTAATATGAACGCTAATTAATTTTTAATTGATAGTTATAAACTAATTTGACACCCTTATTAAAGATTAAATGTCTTCCAAAGGAGACCTTAATCAAAGATCAAAGGACAATGAAACAAAAGGTATGTTTATTTTAAAAGCTGTTAAGCAGTAGTTTCCAAATTAGTTACATATTAGTGGCGTTGTAGTCGCAATATATAGTTCTAGATCACGTTTTTTGATGGAATACATGACTTCCTTTTTACTTTTTTACTCTAAACTCCTTTTAAGTTTCAACTGATCGAAGATAGATCGTTTAACCACCAGGCCCTAGGACTACAGTGTTCCGCGCCATCTTTTGACAACATTTGCAACTAATTTCAAAACTCCTTTATTAGATTTATCCAGTTAAAAAAAAAAACATACCTTTTGTTTCATTCATCTATCTAACTTGTTATTTAATTTTGGTAGGCACCCACAGGGTGTTGTTCTGTCTTTATATAATTATTTTATATTCCCAGTTATAATTACAAAGAGATCTTTCTTGGATTTATTTTAACAAAAAATTCTATAATTATCTAAAAAATTTGATACAGTAAATTTTTTATTAAAGAAAAAAAAACACCTATTGGTTTAAACTAAATTTCACTCTCATTACTTTGAAATAATTAGATAATAAAAGTGAATAGAAGAGAAGAAAGAAGCAGAGAAAATGGAGCTGATCTAAATAGAGAGAGCTTAAAAGAGAAGGAGGCGTCAGACTCATCAGTGTAATTAGGTAATTAGCAGAGAGAGTAAGAGTAGAGGGTCTTAAGATGGTGATTGCATCCTTTGATGACGGATTTAAGAGAGCGAACCCTTCCAGGTGCTCATCGAGGACCAATCATCTCCCGATCTTTCATCCCTTTAATGTACATGTATTCATATTTAAATAAATTATCTCTGGGATTTTTTATGGGTAGCAAATAAATTACCTTATTCTTTGGAGCAGAGGTCTCGCTTAACCTTCAAAGAAACATTGGGTGGCTGAGCAATAAAAGGAATTTATATTATATGGACGACCAATTAATTTAAATAAAGTCTAATTGGTTCTGTTGTCGAAAGACTTACAAAAATAATATTGAAACAATCAGTGATTAAAAGGAGAGTTTTTATCTGCTGCTTTAACTGCTACCATTCCTTTAAGTCCCACATACCACATAGTTTCTTTATCACATTCGATCATTTCAACAGGTTCTATTCTTGAATCTTCCTTCTCTATCCTCCTATAATATGCTTTTGAGCACTTGCTTCCAAAGACAACACAAGTTTTGCTTATACGAGGGTCGTTCCGAAAGTAATGTCTCCTATTTTTTTTTCATGGAAACTAATGGAGATACATAAATAACAACAGGAAAGCTAAACAGAGCAATATTTCAGTTACAATCTATAATTTTTCCACATAGTTCCCACTATTCGTTATGCACTTTTGCCAACGATGACCCAGACCATGCATGTCGCGCTTGTAAAAATCGGAACCAACTGAGGCTAACCACTTCCTTACAGCTTTGACAACAGCTTCCGAGTCTTGGAAATGTTTGCCAAGTAGTCCATCTTTCAGAGGACCAAAGAGAAAGATGGACTACGTGGTAAACATTTTTAAGACTAGGAAGCTCTTGTCAAAGCTGTCATGAGAAAGTGACATGCATGCTCTGGTTGGCAAAATGGAAGTGCATAACGAATGTTGGGAACTATATGGAAAATTACAGACTGTAGCTGAAATATTGCTCTGTTTAGCTGTTCTGTTGTTATTTATGTATCTCCATTAGTTTCCATGAAAAAAAAATAGAAGGCATTACTTTCGGAACTACCCTTGTAAAGGTCCCTAGTATTAATCAATGAATACACGATTATCCTTTTGTTAGTTTGGTATTACAATTGAACAGACGATTATTTATTTTCAATTGTTTACTTTTTACCACTTACGCCCCTTCCCTCTAATCTCCTCATTTGTAAATATTAAATTTTCTGTTTCGGTTTTTTTTACATCTACCCCATTTCTCTCTTATTACTTAGGCTTCTAATTTCTTAAAAAGCAAAATCAAACCTCTTTGATTTCCTTTGTTAATATTGCAATATTTTCCAATCTTGTATTATGTAAATTCTTCTAAATTTTCCACCCATGAATTGTTTGACTTGTGGCTATTATGTTCATCGTTGCTACTTTCACTCCTTCATCCCTTGTTCCTTTGTTGCGAAACAAACGAGGTGCGCGGTTCATTTGTCGCTCGCGACGTTTCCTTATTAAAAGAGCTAACTTGAGTTGAGTCTGTTGTTTAACTTTGCTGGCTGCAGACGAAGTTCTCTCTTTGAATGCCCCCTCGCCCAACCACCCCACACAACCTTACAAGTATTACAGTATATAAAGCTCAAATAAATCCATCTTGGCAGAAAACTAACGAACCGAATATTTACGAATGCTCTCTTTCTCTTTCTCTCTCTTCCTTACAATTAAAAGAAATTCAACTTCGAAACTTATTTATTGAAAAATTTTTATATCCAGTCAGTTTAACAAAAATTCTTTTTTTATTAAGTTAGAATTTACTTGTCCTATTTTCTAAATATAGATATAACTTATATAACCTTAATCTTAGTTAAGATTAAGATTTGATCTCGTTTATCATAGATAAACTTGATAAATTTCATGACTCGTTTTGGTCGATCCTGATTGATTGATAGATGAATAGTTGTAGCCAAGATGGCTGTTAGTACTTACCTCCCCTCCCTTCCATTTAAACCAAGAAGAGAGGGGCTAATTACAAAGGGACCCCTTTGGGTAATAACTTATTAACAAACTTAGACTTGGTGTATTCATACAAATATTATCGTGAACAATAGAATCCAGCTTCCGGTCCTCTCTCTCTCTCTCTCTGTCTTATTCACTCACCCTTTAAGAAATAATTTTATTAATCTTAGAAGGATTAATTTCAAGGTAACTAATTCTTTATTATTAATATTATCTTAAAAATAAACAGAAATTTAATTAAACGATGAATAATAAAAGAGCTGGGAAATTTGGTGTGAAACAATCTCTCGCTGCAAATATAATAATACAAAATAAATATAGTCCCCCTTTTTTTGTGTATTAAATTTAATATCATTTTATTATATTTACCCGATTAAAAATGATCGAGGGAGCCACACGCCCACATCTGGTTTGCATAGTGAACCTTTAGGGACACACATGGATACACACGCCCACACCAGGGACACACAGGGATACACACGCCCGCACCAGGGACACACATTTTTTTCTGGTCACTTTCGATCTACTGTGTGTGTCCCTGGTGCGGGCGTGTGTATCCCTATGTGTCCCTAAAGGTTCATTATGCAAACCTGCTGCGGGCGTGTGGATCCCTCGATCATTTTTAATCATTTTTACTCGGGTAAAATAGGCGTAGCCACTAGGGGACCGCTCCATGGGACCCAAGTCATGTCTGGATATTTAAGCTCTATAATACCAACAATACTTTCTCTCTCTATAGATTTCATATATAGGGTAAGAGAAAGTTAAAATTTTATAATTTGCGCTAGCAATTTTGCAATTGTATTGTATTTTTCTCTAGTATTACCTAGTAAATTTATCAGTAGATTAGTTGAATCTTCCTAATCATGTAATTTGTTGAAATATATTTCCTGTACCAAATTTTTAAATATATAGCTTACTTTGAAAATTTCTTTATTTCTTTAGACTTCTCTTTGGCCTACTGCTTCATTACTTGGAAAGTTTGAAAATTTTCACTTCAAGTGGGATCAACCCGAGTTGAACCTAGCAACTGTAGATTAGTAATCCTCAGCTTATCTGATTGTGGCCACGAGCCTCTTAAAATCTGGTGTTTCCTTAGTTTGTAATGTCTGAATTCATTTTTAGGCCTGATAATAGTTTCGATGATGAATCGAAACTGTTAAAAATTGCTATATCAGTCGCCAGATCTCCAATAATAAATATTGCCTGATATTTATTTATTATTTCCAAATATCTGAAAATAATCCACAAACGTAAACTTCAAAAGATTAACTTGTAAATATGAAGATAAACTGTAAAGAAAAATTGTATAGTTATTATTATGGGAGTTTTTAATTATAGAACACATTTTGTTATTAATTATTTATTAAAAATAAAAATACTGTACAACGTTTCGACTCCTTGTATGGATACTAACCCCTTAGAGGTTAATTCCCTTGAGTCGGAGAAAGTGCATTGAAAACGACTGCAGAAGAAGCAGTCGAAACGTTATACAGTATTTTTATTTTTAATAAATAATCAATACAAAATGCGGTTTGAAATTAAAAACTCCCATAGTAACAATAATACAAACCACAAAAGCTTTAATAAACAAAAATTGAGGATGCAACTCCTTCTTAGGAAAATTTCTCGAGGAAGGAAATCATATAGGCCTATTGATGATTTACGTATACATTCTAATGCATCCCATCAAAACCGAAAGAGTTGAGAGTTTTATTATACAGAAGCTCCTACAATGGCTGAACCCTCTTCTTTATTACTCATAAATATAAAATAATCAATTTTCAAAACCCCCTATTTAAAAATTAAAATAAGGTTCAAATGTTTGGGGGGGGGGGGGAAAAGGGAGGGGGGGTGGGGGGGGGGGGGGGGGGGGGGAGGGAAAAAAAAAAGAGGGAAAAAAAAAAAAAAAACTAATTTTCCTTACAATGGCTGCTCTTACTTCCACACTTTTTGAAAAACAAAGGGTGCAACCGCCACATCTCTATTAAAGGATAATTTTTTTGAAACATACTATAGCTATATATACATGTCTATTATATATAATGTATATTTGACAATTTTTTTGATTGATTTCAAATTTAATTTCCATTCGAATCTTCAATCTCTCAATTAATCAACATGAACATGAACAAAAAATCAATTATAATAATATTCAGGTTCTAAATTGGAATGACTAAAATAGAAAGAAGAGAGAGAGAGAGAGATGTTGGCAAATGGATCCGAAATATTAATCAAGTTGAGCCCTGTAAAATCAAAATTACACAGTCATAATGCAATGTTTAAATTTATCTTGCCTTACCAAATATTTAAAGGCTAATTTTCGGCTATCAAATAAACATAATTCATCTCATAATTGAATAAATCTCGGGGCAGATTGGCATTTTGGTCTTTCTTGACATGTTATGTGTTATGTTAGAATCTAATCTCCATTAAAGCAGCCCGTTTCGGATGCTCTATTAATTTAATATAAATATACATACACATTTACTAAATGTACTAATTATATATCAATTTGATGAGCTTTAACCCCCTCCCTTCTCTGTTCCCTTCATAGTGGAGAGGACATTGATTTACATTTTCTCTAATTGACTCATATAAATGAATGACTTTTTTTTTTATAAAACTTTTGTCTTTGAAGGACTGAAATGAAAATGGAAAAATTTGAATTAAATAATAAAAATTTTATGAAAATTTGTTTTTGACAGGGCCCAGGCCTCTCGGGGCTCAGATATATCCAATATTTTAAAAATATTTTTGTGTATGTAGGGGGGGGGGGGCGGAGGATATTTAAAAATGAGTTCGGGCCCCCCTCCCGAAAAAATTCTATAAACGCCCCTGGATGAAATAAAAATCTTTTTAATTTTTTTTTATTGTCAACGTTTCTGTTAGCTTACCGCTCCCTTCATCAGCACAAATTTAATAAAATACAAACTAAAAATTGTTTAGTAAGACTTTTAACAATCAATATTTAGTTGCCAAATTTTTATACTGAGAAGGTATGTATCAAAAAAATTTGATAACTATTAATTATTAAAAGTTTTGCTAAGCGTAAAAAAAAATTTTTGGTTTTATTATTATTTCAACATACATAACTAGTATTATTTCGTTTACATAACTTTTGGGAGGTTAATAATTAAATTATTTCAAGTAGTTATTGAAAAAAAAGCTAGATAATTTTCTGTTGCTATTTATCCTACCCCTTTATTTTAAATATAAACTCTTACGCCCTTATAAAGCTACCAATTATTACTTTTTCTTATTTTCCTTTAATCCTGACCTCATTTTTTTTCTTTAGCTCTTTTAATAGAGCAATCTGGTTTCTTCTCTTTTTCTCTTACCACGTTTTCAATTTTTAATATTTAATATTTCTCTTCATATAGACTAATAAAGTCTCTAAAGAGAAATTATTAAAAAAATATTAAACGAAATGATGAAATCTTAAGTAGAATTTAAGATTAAAGTCTTACACGCACAAACTTTAATACTTATCTTTTTTTTTTTTTGCAACATTAAAAAAAAAATTACAGTTATATTTTCTCTTATTGTTTAATACAATAAAAGTCCCATTTTATCGAAGAATTGAAAAATAAAAATTAATAGTGGAACATGGGACTTGGATTAAAAAGTATTTTATTGAGAATTTTTAAAGAAAAATCAATTTTAGTATAATGGAATGAATATTGGAAAAATTATTTTATCTAGTACCTATTGTTATTGAACATTATTACTATGATTATTATAGAAAAAAATTAATGGCATGTGTCTGGGTGGAGGAAATTTATATAATTGCTCTCTCCCTCTCACGTTGACAACATGAATGCCATTTCCCATTGCCTATTATTGTTATTTAGCATTGAAAGGGAGGCAAGTGGGGGATTTACTCCTTTTATTCGTTCAGTCAAAGAGGAATAGAAATTGTCACAATACGTTGATAATTTACTGTATGATTGAAAAGAGAGATTTTGAAAGGTGTCTGCCTTGTCTGACTAGTACAGCGATACTCAACATTTTTAAAAGAGGACCAAATATAAAAGTTATAGCGCAGGTTGAGTATCGTTAGACTAGTACATTAAATAAATTTATTATTATTATTATTTAAAAAGAAAATAATTTTTAGTCTTAGTTCTTTCTTTTCGTTTTAGAATATAATAATTATATTCTAAATCCCAGGCAGTCCGATGATTTTATTTAAGCCATTTGGTATCCAAAAGGCTTGAATAAGAATGCCTGGACCCCAAATACAAGGGAAAGTCATTCCCCATTTTTATTTTTAAATTCACACAGTCTTTTCGGCAACTTAGGCCATTTAAGACTTTTACGATAACCGTTGTAATGAATATATCTTTTGTGGGTTCAGGCATTTCTATTTAAGCCATCTGATATCCAAATGGCTTAAATAAAATCATCGGACTGCCTGGGGTCCGAACCCGCTACGTTAGGTATAGGAGGTAGG
>JAKCPI010027335.1:0-26785 GCA_023213315.1 Euborellia annulipes
AAAACTTTCAGCTTTTATAAAATAACGAAGAGTCTGGCCGTCGCTGGCTCTTAGGCTATACAGATTATTAAACTTAGTTAAAACAAATAAAAAGTCTATTATTTTTTGCTGAGTCCAAATATAGTATTACATTTGCAAACTCTACAATTATACTATACAGTAGTATTCGTACTTTTAATGTGTCGCGGAATTTTTTTAATTTTTTTTTTCGACTTAATAAAAGTGTGTTGCATCTACAAATAGTTTGAGAAACACTGATCTAACGAATAAGAAAATTTAGCAACAAATAAATATTTTCTTTTGTTAAATAAAGATCTAAATCTTTGGGTTATAGAAGAGAAGTAGAAGTTTCGCCTCTTGTTTTAAAAGACAGGTGTGTGTTCACTTCCTGTTACAAAAGAAAGTTTTCCATATATTGACTGTCAATTAATTTGGGAAAAATCGGAATGGGATTCTAAATACCCTCAGATGCCAAAATTCTTATTAAAAGAAAAACAAATGGCAATGAAAATTTTTATCTATTGAGAGTCTTATTTTTTATTAAACAACCCTCTTGGTAATTACCTAATTAAAAAAAAAATTTATCCCTAGTCTTTTATTCGTTCTATCATCATTTTCTCTGATTGATATTTATTATGATTCCCCCCTCTCTTCATCTTCCCTGATTCATCTGTTGATGATGGAATAACTAAGTGCACACTAAAAGCAGAGGAATCTAATGCTCCTTTGGAAATTATCCCGGGGCATGTCGTTCTAATGATGTTCTTTGTATGTGCGTGAGGGGCTTTGCCCCCTTTTGACTACGCCCCAGGGCTCACCCTCACCAGGCTTTTTGATTTAGGCTAATAGCTGTGGTGCTTCGTGAATTGTTGAGCAGCAGTCAAAGTCACCTACCTACACAAGCCTGGCTCATACTAATCTCTAGTTGTCTAAAGGGCTATGAGAAATCATTAAATCAATTGAAAAGGAACTATTTATTAAATTTCTTTACAAATGAGTTTCAATATTTACTCAGTACAGTAGCGTAACGTTTTTTAGCTGGGCCCCCCCGCAAACCTTTATTTCGGGCCCCATTATTAGACCTTACAAAAAATATTTTTAAAATACAGTATATACCTGAACCCTGAGAGCCCGGGCCCTTTCAAAGACAAATTTTCATTAATTTTTTTTTTTATCTAAATTTTTCCGTTTTTACCGGAGCCCTAAGGGCAAATTTTCATTAATTTTTTTTTTTTATCTAAATTTTTCCGTTTTTACCGGAGCTCTGAGGGCCCCGGGCCCTTTCAAAGACAAATTTTCATTAAATATTTTTTTTGTTTCTAAATTTTTCCTTTTTCACCGGAGCCCTGAGGGCCCCGGGCCCTTTCAAAGACAAATTTTCATTAAATTTTTCCGTTTTTACCGGAGCCCGAGGGCCTTGGGCCCTCTCAAAGACAAATTTTCATTAATTTTTGTTTTGTTTCTAAATTTTTCCGTTTTTACCGGACCCCTGAGGAGATATAGTTTTTTAGACCGGCCCGGCCCGTGGGCCCCCAAGGTCCGGGGCCCCCCGCATTGCGGGGTCTGCGGGGGCGTACGTTACGCCACTGACTCAGTAAATATTTTATCATTGAATATCGCCTAAAAATGCTATCCCTTGTTGGAGTTTTATTAATTTTGCCAACAATTTTTTTTTTGTCAAATTTTATTACTATTTTGTTTTAACACTCACACTTTTTCCTACACACACATACACACAGTCTGTTCGGCAACTCAAGCCATATAAGACTAAACGATACCGTATTTTTTTAAATATTTATATTATTGGGGGTCCAGCCATATTTTTTTAAGCGATTTGGTATCCAAATGGCTTAAATAAAATCATCGGACTGCCTGGGATCCGAACCCGGGACCCTTGGTATAGAAGCCTAGCACTCTAGACACCACCCCAAATTTTATTTTCTTATTAATTGATGCCAAATAGACAAGGTCCACTAAATCCCCCCTTCTCCCTCTCCAATGAAAAATTCTAGGTTGTGTCACTGTTCAATATGCTCTCGGGCCTTGGTGAAGAAGTTATCGTGCTCGCCATTTGTATCAAGGGTCCCTGGTTCGTATCCTGTCTCATGGGGCAATTTATTTCAATTGGATTGGTAGTCAAAGCCATAGAGACAGGGTCTAAATGGCCCTCGGGCTTGGTGAAGTTGGTAGCGCGCCTGCCTTGTATACCAAGGGTCGCGGGTTCAAATTCCAAGCAGTCTGATGATTTTATTTAAGCCATTTGGATACCAAATGACTTAAATAAGAATGACTGGACCCCCAATAGATAATTACTAAAATACTGAGTATCGTAAAAAATCTTAGATAGCCTAAGTTGCCGAAAAGACTGTGCGTATGTGTGTGTGAGTGGGAAAAAAGTGTGAGTGTTAAAAAATGGTCTAAATGGCCTTCGATGCCGAAAAAGACCTTAATTAAAAAATAAAAATAAAAACTTGTTCAATATTTATACAATTCCTACTTCTACTAATTTAAAACCATTCAGACCTTATATTCCCATAACAAATTCATTATTATTTCAAATCACATTTTCAATAAATTCATATTCATATTTTATCAAATGCATTTAATTTACTTATTCATTTTTATTTATAAAAGAAAAAAGTTTTCATATTCAAATTTTTTTTTTTTAATACTCATACTTCTTAGTGTTTATCTATCAATCAAACAACATGTGTGAATAGTGAAAATTAAAAAAAAAAAAAAAAATTGAATGATGGGAATTTGAAATCCTCCAATTGAATTGATTCAGATTATGTAAATTAGTAAAATTAATAAAGCTCCCCTTCCTCTCTCGGGGGATTTAGGTAGGAGGGTGCCGATTGCGATGCAAAACACGGGTGGGATGGCTTTTGGCTGTTTTGGCACCCTATAGGGTGCAACAGCAAAGCCAAAATCAGAATCTCGGCTTTTCTTTTCATTCTACATTTGGGGAGAACTAAATAGAAATCGACACAAAATTGAAAATGTCCAATATTTATTTGAAATGGAATAAATTTGCTAAATCATTTTTGTAAAAAACAAGCTGTTTAATTTTTTCATTTAATTTTTTGAATTAATAAATATTGAATTATATTTAATTTTTTTTTATAATAAAACAGTTCATTTGCTCTTGGAATTGAAGAGGGATGTGTGACTAATATAGGGGAAATATTAAAAAAAATATATATTAAAAATGAGGTATAGCCTTCACAGTTTGAGCGTGTGTTTCTGGAATTTTGATTATACTGTAAAATTAAAAATATGGAAATAATGAGATTCTCTCCTAACTTCTTAAGACTCAAATTAAACGTTCAACGAGTCAACTTTGATTAAAATATGACTTACATTAGTTTTTTTTTTTTTTTTTTTAATTAAATTTTCTCTTGCCTCTTTTAAACATGTTCATTAAAAACAGGACTATTTAAAAATTACAATTTAAATTATAAGTTTGAATATTTTAATAGCTGACTGATTAATGTTCAATTATGATATAATTTTTATTAAAACAAGAATTATTTAAGGACATCTCCCCTCGACTTACTCGAATGCGGTACTATAAATATGCGGGATTATTTTAAAAAATAATAAATTTTCGAAAAATTGTCTTCTCACTGGCATACACATTCAGATAGGATTTTTTTTTTTGGATTGATGCAATATGTCGCAAATTATCAAAATATCTCGGCCAAATAAATTTCTACGATTACAATCCTTTCTCTATGTTTAGGTAGGTACAAGAAAGTAAAAATATTTAATAAAATAAATAGGGGATATTACGACAAAGGAAGTATTGAAAATCGAAATAACTATTTGCTTAAAATTTATCAACTTTTTTTTTTATTTCCTCTCTAACAAGTAGGCTAAGTCAGAGGCCATAGAAGTATAGAAGGACAAATACATATTATCAAATATTTACCTGTACATATATAAACATTATTATAGACAAAATATTGCTAATAATACAATATTATTGTAATAGAAAATATAACTTTTTTCGGCCGACTTTATTTAATGAAATCAAAAGTGACGTTTCGATCTTAAATTGGGATGCCAACAGTTTCAAGAGAAAAATTAATAAATTATTTACTTTACTTATTTTACTAAGAAAAAATTGTGTGCTGTGCGACAAGTCACACCAGGCCCCCCGAGAAACTCTTCTGGCCTTGGCTCTTCCTTAGTTCATGCTGCAACTTCCTTTCTATCTTTCCACAATTTTTTCTACCTACAGAAATTTTAATGCACGTAACAATATTTTTATAAAAATTAAAAAAAAGACATTTATACCCTAGTATCTGTAATTACTTAAATCCCTAACTCTCGGAGTGGTTTGGATATTATTATTGTATTAGATTTTTCCTACTACAGTATTGGGCTAACTTGTAATTATTTTTATTAAAAATAATTTGAATAATTAAATTTTTTTATTCCAAACCTCAGTAAATATACATGTATGCCTATATTTGAAAATGAATTAAATTACCAAACATTAATTAAGTTCTTTTTATGAAATAAAAAGGGATTTAATAATTATTCTCTGAATTATCATTGAAATCAATTATTTTGATTGCAACCCGATAATTAATTCATTGTTTAGATGTAGATGGGTTGTTATTTTACTTGTTTATACACGAGAGAGAGGGCATTAACTAAAATTGTTTCCATTGCATAGAATAATGCGACATAAGTGGGATTAAGTCTTGTCTTCTCTCTTTGAACAGAGGTAAAGCTCTTGCTTCATGTTCTAATATATTCTCGATAAAATTCCCAACGGTATTTAATATATAGATCTCAAAAAAGACGAAAAAATCTTGGGCCTTCTAGATTGTAGTTCTTTCTCCCCTCTATTAAAAATATTATTTTGTTTATTGTTTGCAAAAAATAAAATCATAACGTCATCTTCCCCCTAAGGTAATTTATATTTTAAAACCTATTTACTTAGAATATTTTTATCACGTATTTACACATTAGCTAACTCACACAGAGAGAGATGATGTTACTTTATAATACCTATCCCTCCAGCATCCCCCCAACATTTCTTATCAAGCCCCACTTGCGTTGTGGTTTTATATTTCTTCAACTTTTTTAAGCCGCCCTTGCGCCTTCCAAGATAACGTGATAAACCGACTGGAGCAGGTCTAATGAATAAATAATTAAACTGTTAATGAATGGAGTGCGTTGATGAGAGCACAAACTATGTATAGCCTTCTCCTTTGATGATGAGAAAAGACTTGTTCCTTATTTGGTCAATGACTTCCTTCTTCTCTTTCTCTCTTCTAATTAAAAACAATTGAGTTCGTATACCATCTGATTATTTAATTATTACAATATTAGAATTGTATTTTCAATTCAATATTTAATTAATGGTATTTTATCAGACCCCACCCTTTTACATGTTAGATCAAAGATCTTGCTTGTATTTTTATTTAAATTGGCCTATATTAAACTTAGCTACAGATTCATTTAAATTAATCAAGAGCCCGTATGAACTCAAATTGCGAAAAAGAAAGTCAATAGCACCATCTACCTTGAGTTAAAATATACGAATAATCTGGTGCGACCAGTCACACCAGATGTTTTTTACTTTTGAAGAGTTTAAAAAAAGGAAAACAAAATTTTAAGTTTCTTCTGCTTCACTGTTTGAATATTTTATTTTTTTAAGAGGATTATAATATTTTTATTCGAAGTATACCTCCCTTGTAAATGGAGCCACTGACTTTCTCTAATCCAGAAAATTTATTTAATTACTTAATTTTTCCTCCTTATATTACATTTTAATAAATTCCCTTCTTTTATAATCACTTAAATAAGTTTTGCTACTTAAAAAAAATTTTTTTTTTTAACTTTCAGAAGTTTAAATCTCTTCAGAAAGTTTATTTTGGGAAAAAAAAACCTCTATATACTAAGAAAATATTTTAAAACTTTATCAGCTTTTTTTTTTAATATTCTGAATTCAAAGAACTTGAGGCATAAGTTAGAGGAAATTGATTAAGAATTTCATCAGCATCGAACTTATTTCAAAATTAATATCCGAACGGATCTCTAAGCTCAAAGCTAAAACATCGAGTCGCAAGCATTTGTAAAATATTTAGATGATTTTAAAAATGAATGTAAAATTTATGTGAATCCAATCCTGGAATTTAATTTTTTTAAAAATTACCTATATATCGAGATCTAAAACTTCAAAACCAAGCCCCCCTTCAACCAATAGTTGAGATTTTTTCCTAATATTTCGAGGAAAAAATTTTGATGAAACACAAAAGAAAGCTATTGGGGAAAAAAATCATCTTCTGTGATATCGAAATTTCTCCAAATAACTAAAATACTAGTTTGTTTGAATTCAAATAGCCGAATGGCTATGATCTAGTGGTAGGGCATACTGAGTACAAATCGGCAGATCCGTAGTTCGACTCCCAACGGCACCCCTTTCTTTTTCGGATGTTTGATTTATTATTTATTAATTCTATAAAACAATTTCCTTTGATACTTACATTACGATGACCACTTGCAACTTTGAAAAGTTTTGAGGTAATTATATACAGTATATTGAATCATGCAAAAGTTTGTCTTTAATTATTAAATTATATTAAAATTAAAAAAAAAATCCATGAATAGAAAGATAAATTGCAAAAACTTTGTCCAAATTAGTATTTTTATTAGAAATATTTCATTTAGTAATAATAAAATTCACGTAGTAAATTGTGAAGATCAAATATTTATTGTGTATCTCTCTCTCTCCCTCTTTAACTTTTGGCAAAGGATCTCAAATCTGCACCTGAAAGCGGAGCTTTGATGGACGTGCCAAGTATAAATATTTCAGTCACGTTTATTTAGATATGTTAAACAACCCAAGCAACATGCCGATTTAGATTTTGAAACACTTTAGAACAATAAATAATGTTATTCGATGGTACGTTTAAAGACCCATTTAACATCATAATATCATTTTAATTAGGTATTCATTAATTGTTTTAAAAAAATTAAGAATAATTTGGTTATTAAGTTTAATTTGTTAATTTTTACTTTTTCTTGGTGTAAATTTGCATATCCTGCACAGAAGCTTATGAACTGGTCTAATTTTTCAGACATAAAACAAAAAGGAATTTTTTAGAACTTTTCATTCATTTAGTATTTTTCAAAATATCGGAATGGGGAGCGAACTTCTGACATGAAAAAGCACAAGAAGCCGGATATCTACCCCTGGACGGTTACATTTTTCTCCGTTTTGTTGCCTCATTTATTTGCCACTAGATAGAATTATTATTGTTTTTGATTATTAATAATATAATGTATCTGACCACATAACTTTTCCTCTTTGACTTTCTCTTACCCTATATATGAAATATATAAAAAATATTCGATCATGTCAAAAATTCGATGTCGAGATTTTGTTGGATCTTCACGTTTTAAGGTCCCCTGAATCCACAAAAGTGGTTTTCGCGACATGGTCTGTCTGTGTGTGTATCTGTGAACAAAATATCTCAGGAACTAAAAGAGCTACGAGGTTGGATTTTATAATTAAGTTAGGCACCCTCCCAAGGGGTGAAAATAAGCTTTTGAACAAAATTGTCCAAAAATTACTAATACTTTACTGATGTCCATTTTCAGTTTTTTCGATTTTCTCAAAATTCGCTGCAACGATTTTGTTTAAAATACATAAATGAACTATTTTTTAGATGCTCTTTAAAAAGTATATCAGTAAAATTTTTCGTGGTAATCGTTTCAAGTTCACTTTACTGATGTGGAAGCATTCGTAGCTCAGCACCATCTATGAATCGCTTGGTCAAGTTTGGAACTTTAGTGCCTAGAGCAACTAAATATATCTCGACACAAAAAGTCTGGTGCGACCAGTCACACCAGATTTTTCGGCTTCAGTTTCAGAATTTTATTTTCATTTGATTAATACCGATGACTACTGGGGGACGCTCTACACGCTTGTTTTTTGGAGCCACCCAACCGAAGCCATGTTTTGGCATTGCTTAACCGCAACTATCTTGCTGTTGCTCTTTTCTTTTGCCAGGTCCCCCGGTACCTCATCATTAATTCTATAATTATTCTCTCTTGCTAGTTGACTGAAGCCTTCTCTTCCATTTGAAATCTTCAGTCCATCTTCCCAGGTCCATTTTAGTAAAGGAATAATATTAATGATTATAATTATATTAAATATCAAATAATCGCCTCACTTCTTTCTCATGTGTTTTAATAAAATTGTTTTTTATTCACAAAATTTATTTATCAATTAGGATATTCTTTTTTTCTTTGGTGAATAGTCAATTTTTTTTTTTTTACTAAAATATTATTATTATCTTTAAGTCTTTTGAAGCTAGTTTGGGAATTATTAAATACAATAGTTTGTTTCATCCCCCAAAGACTTCTTTGTAATTCCCAATAAAATGTTGAAATTTCTCTCTTGTTTAAAGGCTTCTTTCTATCTTCAAAAAGGCTTTTTCATCCACTGGCTTAAAGATGTTTGTTGATGTAAGTTAGTTGATATCGTATTATAATATTTGAAAAGAAAGCATTTTCTCTTGTGAGACAGAGCACTTTAGAGAGAGGATGAATTTTTAAAAATAAACATAGTATTCTACTACTCAACTATTTCAAAACGTTTAATGGACGAAGGAAAAAATAATATTAACTTAATAATCCTTTAATTAAAAATAATTTTTATTAACCACTTTTCTAGATTTTGTTTAAAATTTATTTCAAATTTTTTTTCACCGCTCATCTCTTTAAGGCCATCATTTAGATTGCAGATTGTTAGGGGTCGATCCCCTCTTTTTGCATTTATTCCCTCGCTCTTTTTTTTACAGTTTTACAGCCCACTAGACAGACGACAGCTGAGTATCTCACAAATTATTACCAGGTGACTACTTATGTGTTCACCATATTGCTCAGGTTTAAACTAAATCAAAGAAATTTGTTTCCCTCTCTATCTCTCGCTCTCTTTCTCTGTTTGTTAATATATTTCAATTTAGGATTTATTATATTTATAAAAAAATAATAGTCAAATAAAAAAACAGCTCGAAATTATCTCTTGATGAAGGAAGTTGAATGAACATCCTCTTTTTACATTTGTGACAAGCCTTTTCTGCTATAAAATCCAATAAAATATTTAATTAAACCGAGATTTTTTTATTATTATGTCTTTTGAAATTAACTTAAATAAAAATAAAATGGTAAAGAAAAAAATAAAACTTGAGTTTAATATCCAACCTTACGGAAATAGGAGAATTAAGTAAAAAAATCGTAATTTTTGGAAATTAATTTTTATGGTCTTTAAGGTCTTACGATTTTTGGACTTGTGGTTTTCAACCCCCACTTAGTTATTTTCAATCTGCAATTCACAGTGCTTTTTTTTAGGACAGACGAAAGTGCCGAAAATTATTATTGTATTAATAGAAGAGAAGAAAAGTTAACTAACTTGTAAGAGTATGTCCCACACTCTTAGAACAAAATCTATTTTGTTAAGAAACTAGATTTTACTGAGAGAATCTAATTTCTTGTTTTAATTGCCTAAAAAATGGTATTATTTCAATGAATACCTCGATTCGGACTTGACTAGTCATAGATTGGCCTATATTTAACTATTTGTATGTTTTTTCCTGTGGTCTAGTCTAAAGGGGAGGAGACTTATGTCCTGGAAAGCCTGGAGATCTTGGGTCCAATTTCCGAGGGTCCTGGGACGTTTAGGCCACCAACAAAATACAATTTTAGTTATTAAGGGAATTTTTAGTTAAGACCACATTTTTGTTTATTAATTATTTATTAAAAATATAAGTACTGTACAACGTTTCGACTGCTTATTCTGCAGCCGTTCTCAAGTACAGTGCACCTGCTCAAGTGATTCCATTTCACTTCTTCAGGAATAAATTTTAAATCTCTATTTTCATTAGTCTTTGATTTTTTTTAAATTTATTTTCCGCTGTTGGATAACCCCTTTCAGCCGGACACATTTTTTTTTACAATTACATTTTTTTTTTTTTTTTTTTTGACAATGGCATCCAATTACAATTTTCTAAAGAAAAAAACAATATTTTTTTTCTAATTTATCTCTGACTGCCATCCCACTCTTGAAAATAATAAAAACAGACGCATTCAATATCATTAAATTTTATTGTTTACAAAATTCTGTCTCAACGACACTGAGGTGTTATAGTCCAAGATCCCAGGGCTACCAGACCAAGCATAAGCAAAAACTGTACTAAGTCTCAGAGCTGATTTTTACGTATATTTTAGAGAATATTGTTAAAAATTAATAATCAATACTGCCAGACACTTAACGTTGGCCATAACTTTATCAAACGCTTCAAAGCTTCCAATAAAATTATGTAACTTTACTTATATTCTCATTCTTGATTTATTGATATATAGCCTAAATGTTATTCAGGGAACTATTTCAATACTTTTTGTAAGCAGTCCAATCGGAGAGTCCAAACATCCTCCCAGACCAGGGCCGGATCTAGGGGGGGGGGGGGCAGTGGGGGCCTGTGCCCCGGGCGGCAGATATCAGGGGGCGGCAATTAAACAAAGATTTACTAAAAAAAAAGGTAAAATGATATGAATTTTGTATAGAAAATTTAAAGGAGGGGGCTGCAAATTAAACTTTGCCCCCCCCCCCCCTAAAAAATCTCCTAGTTCCGGCCCTGTCCCAGACACACATAAAGTGACGCTCTGAAAAAATTTCTGAAAATCAATAAGTTTCAACAAATTATTTAAATAGATGCTATACTCAACATTTCTTGCTTACTCTTCTCTTTTTCAATTGAAATCTGCTCATCTGTTCGCCACGTTCCTTCATTAAAAATGACAACAAAATTAGTGATTTTTAAAATTATTCTAATGCACTTATTATTTTAAATTATTAGGTGTTTTTTTTAGAATTCATCTATATTTATTCAAATTGTTGGCCATTATATTTTAAATACATTTTATATCTTACGGCGGTAAGCGAACAGCTGACCTTAAAATCATGGAAACAAGAAGAGCTTTGTCTTTGATAAAATTTCTTTTTATTATTTTTAAATCCCAGATGGTGATTCTCTTTTCTCCACACTCTTTAAATTCGTCCTTGATAACAATGCTAATTTAAAAGAAAATTAACAAACTCTATTTATTTTTAAGCTTCAGGTTTCATTTTCTCTGATGGACTTGTCAAATAATCAGCAAACCCTTCTTTCTTTTTATTACAAATTCAATCCTCCAAGACACTTGAAACGGGCTTAAATCACGAAAGCTCCTTAAACAAAAACAAAAAAAAAAAAGTTTGTCTACATTATTTTGAAATTGTGTTTATACACGAAATCACCTTGCTCTTAAGTGTGCCCAAATAATTCCTGGGATTGGCTTTCGTTTCTGTTTTGAATTTAAGCGGGGGTGGAGGGGGGGGGAGGAGTAGAGTATCCTTGAAATAAGATTCCAAGTCATTAGTCCTGGTGACAATGCCTCTCTGGCTTTAAATGGAGGCAAAATCAACTTCTCTCTCTTAAAGGGTAACTAAGCTTGGAATTGTGTGAGAATCGTCCCCCACCCCCCACCCTCATCACCCTTCCCGCGACGTTCAACACAAAGAAGGTTTTAATTATTTTACTTCTTCTTGTTGGGTTTCAGAAACCTCTTTCCTTTTCTCTCTTCTCTCTGTTGATTTTAACTTCTTATGCGCGCTGTTTATTGCGCATAATATATTTTATTATAAGAGTTAATTAAAATTGCCATAAAATATATTAAAACCAGGGTTGCAAAGTCGTCAAAATCAGGTAATCATTGTCTTTATTTAGGCTGTACGTTTAAGAAAATGAGTTCATATAATTTCAATTATTTGACATCATCTCGTTTTAGACGTTAATTTAATAATATTACTCTCGAGGTGTCTCGTATAATCTCTAAATTTGATAGATATATAAAAAGTTATTTATTTTTTAGCACCTAGTAAACATCTTAAGCACAAACATTCTGAGAAATACGATTGGAGATTATGGACAATGTGCTTTCTTAATTGATTTTCGGAAAATAAATTTTAAATTCTAACGGTATATTTTCCTGTATTAAATGTCGTTGTAGGGTCCCTTTTGGAATTCCGTAGACAAAAATCAGTGCTTCTAGAGACAGGAATACTTATTTTTAGTCGCATTTTGGCATCTGAGGCCTTTTTTTTATTTGTTTAACAAAAAGTTTGATTATATTTTGAAAAAATTCCAAATGTTCAATAACGCCTGAGAATAGGCCACCAGCTAAAACGATTTTTTTTCGCTCTTTTACAGGTATAAAATTTGAACAAACAAATAAATAATTTATTTCATAAGGCCTTCACCCTAAAATATTTTTTAGTTTTGATATTGATGAAATTAATTGTGACATTCATTCAAGTTATTATATTTGTTTTTTTAAACAAAATCCATTTACTGAAAAATCATTCCATGTTCATAACCTATTAAGATGTTAATTATCAAAAAAAAAAAAAAGTATTAATAATAAATTGACATTTGCTCATTAATGGCACTTGAATTTTTAATATTTTAGAGAGTCATTTTAATTAATTGATACCTACACTTGTTTGATGAAGCTCCCATCCATTGTTTTTTTTTTTTTTTTTTTTTTTTTTTTGAAATAAAATTATAATTTAAATGATTTTGTAGGTATTGTTATGCACTTTTGATTAATAACAGGACTACGCTGTCATATTTTATTTTCAGAGAGTGGCGTTTTTGTTATATATCTAATTTTTGTATTTATTATCCCAATTTCCATTATTTTAAAATGACATTAAAATTGAACTGGCATTAGGATAACAAAACTCCCATTATTCATATTTAAGAGCCAAGGAAATTAAATGGAAATTTACCATTTAATGGAATGGATGAATCAATTATTAATTACAAATGATAGAATTATTTATAATTGATCCTTTTATCATTAAGGATCATATTTATCCACTTTAGAGTATCATTGTTGACTTATTTCAAACGCAAAAATATTTCCATTAGTATTCATTTAACCATTCTAATTAATTTTTTTTTCTTCTAAGGACATTTATATTAGCTGTGGGCAAGGGAATAGAAGTCACGCTTCTTGTTCTTGAAGTAGCGTCATAAGTGCGGTTAATTTGAAAGAAGCCAGACCAATTTATGTTTATTAAAACTTTTGTGGTTTGAATTATTTTTATTATGGAGGTTTTTAATTATATACCACATTTTTTTAAATTATATTTTTAAAATATAAATATAAATACTGTACATCGTTTCGACTGCAGAATAATAACTCTTCACAGTTAGCTTAAATCGGGCCAAGCATACAATACTTGAAAACGACTGCAGAATAAATAGTCGAAACGTTGTAAAATATTTTTATTTTTTATACATAATTGGACCATGTAAGGCATGAAGGAACCAAGCGCCATTATGATCGAAATTGAGATATTACCGCCATTTTATAGGGAAAAAGATGATCTACTTTTTTAATTAAATCGCAACATTATTACTCTGTCACTTTTTTGTATAAAACAAGAAAAAAGTCATTGTCATTGGGTTTGTTTTCAATTGTGCAAATGAAATGGCCTTTATTTTAGATTTAGGTTAATGGTGCTTGGTTCCTTCGTGCATAACATGGTCCAATTAAAACAAAATGTGGTTTATAATTAAAAACTTCCAAACAATAGACCAAATTATTCTAATAACATATGGGCTTTAGAAATTGGTTGTTGGAAGGTAGACCAAATAATTCTTGTACATTATGTCGTATGGTTGTTTCGCTCTAGAGTTCTTTGTCGTAAAATAAGTTGGTAATTTGAATTTCTTTAAAAAATTTATGGACCTAATGGTATTTTTAATTTATCGAATAATATATTTGGTTAGGATTATCGGTTATTTTTTAATAACTAAAAAATAAAATTATTAAAATAAATGAATAAATAAATAATTTAATTTAGTTCGCACTCACTTACCTGTTGTTAAATTATTTAAAATTTTCTTATTTTATGCAACTTTTTGTCAAGGTTTTGCGGCTGCTATATTTTATTTTTAGGTTAATGGCGCTTGGTTCCTTCGTGCATAACAATTTTTATCCAACGGACGTTAATCGTCTTCTTAATCTAGTCCATGTTAGCATTGCTTTTAAACAAAGATCTTCCCCCTCCTGGCTGAGAAGTTAGAGATGTTGGCAAATGTCAATATTGTTACATGAAAGTCAAGGGGAGTATGTTCGGATCCCTGGCAGATCGCTGAATATTTATTTAAATCATTTAGATACTAAATAGTCTAAATAAATATTCCTGGACCCTAACATATATCGTTATTAATATTAAGTATGGTTAGAGTCTATATGGCCTAAGATGCCGAAAAGACTAAAAAAAATCAGGCAGTTCTTTTTCTCTTTTACCCAGTCCGCAGGCAATTTCATTTTCAATTTTAAGATAAAGTAAATTGAATTATTTCATTTAGTGTGCGTTTCAAAAAAAATTTCATTTTGGTATTTTATTAAATTTTTTTTTGTCTAGTGTTTCTTTAAAAAAAAAAAATAAATAAAATTTTTAACAGGGGCAGATGATGGCCTTTCCTCTCTTCATTCTCCTCTCAATTTCAAGTGTTTTTTTTTCCTCGGCTGCACTGATTGCAGCCTTTGGCCATCTCCTCCTGCACTTCCTTCCTTCCTTCCTTCTTCTGCCTGCGTTTGATAACTTTTATCTCCGAAGCTTTTAATAAACGCCGCCATTTCACTTTTAAGATTCAACTCGTCGTAAAGAGGCGAACAGTAAAATTGTCTAATATCAGGAGGAGAGGGGGAAAATTTCGTTCCAGATAAAAACGTTGCTGCTTGGTAATTTTATAAAGTAAATGATGTGTAATGCTTGAGATTATCTCGAGGTTTATGTTGAGAGCAGAGCGCGATGATGAAAACAGAGAGAAAGAAGAAGGAGGTCCTCAAATCAAAAAAAAAAAAGGAGTGGAAGGAATTCATTCATTTTGCGACATTTTCCACCATTCAAATTAATCATCAACGTTTCGAGGATGTTTAATTAACTAAATTAAAATGTGGAAAAAATTTTTTTACGTAACGGAGATAGTCTATTTTTTTCTTTTATTCATTCTTTATTTCACTTAACCATCAGTTTATCTAAAGAAATAAGAATTTAAAAAATTCCATAGCATTGCCTGTTGAAATAATTTCATTTGGAAAATTATTTGATTCGGCAAATTGTTTAATTGAAAGAGAGAATTTTTTAATTCATAAATTCAGATGCTGAAAAAGAACATAAACAAATTAATTCTTATTTAATTTAATTTTTGAGAGATGGGAGGGATCATAGGCGTAGCCAGGGGAGGAGGGGTTTGGGGGTTCAAACCCCCCATGGGATCCAAGCCATCATGACTAGATATTTAAGCTCTACAATACAAATTATATTTCATTTAGAGTAAAAGAAAGTAATAATATACTCTAGCTAAAAAAAAAAACCAAAATGATTTACAAATATCCTAAAATAATCTTAAATTTTTCAAATGTTTGAAATTTCCTAGAACCCCTTCCCCCATCAAAAATTTCTAACTACGCCGATTTTCTAATTTATCCCTGAGAGCGACGGAATTAAAATACTTCTCATACCCATCCCCAAATATAAGAATATATTTATTTATTTAAATAAATACGTATTACTTTATATTAAATCAATTCAACGAATATTTCGCCCCCGAGTTTGGCGTAGTAGGTAGCGTGCCTACCTCCTATACCAAACGTCGCGGGTTCGGACCCAGGCAGTCCGATGATTTTATCTAAGACCAGATGGCTTAAATAGAAATGCCTGATCCCCAAAATATATATTTTAATTACAACGGTTATCGTCTAAAGTCTTAAATGGCCTGAGTTGCCGAAAAGACTCTGTGAATGTGTGTGAGTGTGAGTGAGAAAAAAGTGTGAATGTTAAAAAAAAAAAAAAAAACGAATATTTCTTTTGTTCCAACTTTTCCAATTTTTTGATATATTTGTTTTTTTTTTTTTTTTTTTTTTAATTCAATATTTTTATTTCTTTTTAATTTCTAATAGAATTTTATTAATTAACCGCTAAATATGCGAGATTGAAACTCCAACTCGTATTTTATTGATCAGATCTGCCTGCTCGCTCTCCCACGGAGGCAACTTACTTGAATAGCAGAATTTTATATAACGAGATTCTTTCTTTACTTATATTGAATATGACCTTGTAACCGTATCATTAGCAGGGGCATAAGATTTCTAGATGAGTAAATAAATTATTTTTTTAAACTGTCTTTGGGATAAAAATCGAAACCTAGGTAGTTGATGGACATAGGTTAAGACCACGCCAACAAAATCCCATTGCACAATGTATTTAAAACATTTATAATACTCGGTCTGTGAAAATCTAAGCATAAAATTTCCTATTAATTTATAATTTTCTTTTTACTTTCTCTTACCTATATATATTTTTATATATATAGAGAGAGTATTGGATTCATGTCAAAAATTCGATGTCGAGATTTTGGTGGATACACGTTTTGAGGTCCTCTGAATCAAAAAAAGTGGTTTTTATAGTATGGTCTATCTGTCTGTGTGTGTGTGTGTCTGTATGTCTGTGAACAAAACACCTCAAGAACGAAAAGATTTAGGAGGTTGAAATTTTATATTTAAGTTTGGTACGCCACTGGGACCCGAAGCTGAACAAAATGGTCCAAAAAATACTAGTACTTTACTGATGTAGTTTCTCAAAATTCGCTCCAACTATTTGGATTAAAATTCAAAAATCAATTATTTTTTAGATTCTCTTTAAAATGTATATTCTCATTTTGCTTTTGAAGTCTTCTGAAGACCACTTTGCTTTATTACTTCATAGAAAAGATATGAGAAATGGTTTCTATGGTAACAAAATATAAATATTTTCACATATAAATTTTACATCTTGAAATTCGAATGTACCTTACTGTCGGAAACTAAATAAATACATGTCGACACAAAAAATCTGGTGAGACAAACACTGTACATAACTTTCGATTACCGAAGATAAAGTTGGGTGATTTTCGAACAGTCACACCAGATTTTTTCTTTTTATATTCAATATCAAAGATAAATATTTCTAGTTTTTTCGAGATTTATTCATTGGAATAAATGAATATCACAAAATTTTTCTCGTCCGACTATTTCAAGACAAAATTTAAATTATATACGACCGTAAATAAAATATTGATATAATTAATTAGTTAAATTTCAAAAACATGTTTCTAAATATGGCTATATTTTTCTAAAACAGTTGAAAGCTACTAATTTATAAAATGTAACATTTTATTTAAAAAATCAGATTAATTAAATGATATAATAAATTATTTGATATTTTTCTTTTAAATAAATGTACGTCATTCATTTCATACATTAAAACATTAACAATTCATAATGAAATTTTTTTTTAATTAACCCAATGACAAATGTAGCAGATTAGGCAGCAAGGCAGGCAGCCAGAACGCAGGCGTTGCTGAGTATTTCTGGTTGGGAGCCGGGCTGTCTGACCTGAACATCCCACCTTTAAAGGAGATGCTGCATGATTCACCTGAACATCAGGTGGACGAGACACCTGAATGCCTCTCTCTCTCTGTCTCCCCTTGCCCTTTACTGCTTCAATTCCCTCATTCGTTAATCGAATGGCGGCGCTTGATTGAATTTTAGATATAATTATTCAGCTAAGTGAGAGTGCTGATACTACTAACCTATGCAAAGCAATTGGGTCACATCATTATAAAATTCAATTTACTCACATCACAATAAGAGATTTAATCTAAACTTGATAGAAAAAAAGCAGTAATATCAATTTTTTTAAAGTTCCGTTAGTATTCGCAAAAAAACATTTTAGATGAATAATAAATTTAATTTTGCCCTATTTTCATTTTGATTTTTAAACGATAAAAAATAATTTTTTTTTTTTGTCAAGGGGAGCCGCTAGTGGCATGAGTGTAACTAGGGAATTTGGCTGGGGGGCCTGGAAGGCCCCATATTGATTCTTTTTTTCTTGGGACGGGGAACCTTCTGGGGGGAGGGGGTAGGCCCCCTTGGGGGAGAGAGAAGAAAATGATCTTTTTTTCTCTTATCTTTCTAATTTATTAATATTATTATAATAAAATGGGTTATAGGGGTCCAAAGTAGGCCCTAATTTTTAGGTCCTACTTTGGTTCCCAACCTGGGGAAAATGGAAATTTTCCATCTTGGGGTTCAAAGTAGGACCTAATTTTAACATGTAAATAGAATTCCTTTGAACCCCCAAGTCCGATATAAGACCTACTTTAGGAGGCTTACAGCAGGCCTTAAATTTCGACTCGGGTATGCGTTCGAATTTGAAAGACTGACAATTTGTCAAAATTATCCGAACTTATTGAAATCGGAAATTTTCAATGTCGATTTTTTGAAAAGCGCTTCGTACTGCTTTAGGAAATTAATCTCCAGATACTCCCCTTCAAATCATATGAATATAAAAAAAGCAAACTTGTGGAGTCGTAGGACCCCCGGCAGGAACAAAGTTCCTCACGCCTTTTCTTCAACTCAGAATATAATTTAATATGAATATTATTTAAATACACGGAAAGCCCGCCGAAGGCAGGGAGCTGTGTCCGCTGGATCCTCTTGCTCGCCCTCCGCCAGCAATTTCCCGTCTACATTAGATAGAAAGAAATGAAGAGAAGGAGAAGGTGGGCGTGGCCTCTTCAAGACTTCGGCTAATCTCGCCATCGCTCGGGCGCTGGGAACGCATTTTTGTCAGGAACGCGTTTTTGATACTTTACAATTTCTCCCAATTCACCCTGCGCTAAAGAACTTCTTTCCAAAAATCGATGACCCTCTAGCAGTAGGGTTCCCGTGTGAGAAAAATTTATTTGGCTATACTGGGTATATTATTACGACAGTAAAAAATTTAAACCTCCTAGATCTAATTGGCTAACTCTGATTTTGAAATGCGGAAGAGTTTTGCTACTTTGTTGCCTATCTTTTTTTTTTGTTCTAATATTCCTTCTTATTAGCTGGTGCAAACTTGTTGGCAACTTTTCTCTTGCTGATGACCGTCCCTCGCTCGGGGGCTGCTCCTTTTGCTCAAGACCTTTTGCTCTCTCTAATTATGAATACTTACGCCGATGCTCACTCGTCTTCATTTGACTGTCTACTTTGAACGTTCCAAGTTTTCTAGTAATTAAACACACCTGTCTCAATATTTCCCAACCCTTTTCATTTCCCCCACCTCTGGCTTGATCTAAACCCTTCTTCTCTTTCTCTCGTGATAACGAGAATTTATAAACGTCACCCCGGGAGAGCATTTTGCATCAGAGCGACAATATAAGATGATGAAATTTTTCAAAGAAAAAATATATCATTGATCACATTTCATCTTCTTCATCTCTTTTTTTTTTTATCTTTTTCCATTCCACCTTGTCGTTGTCGTCTACCTTATTTGACATCCCATAGAGTTAATATTACAAACCGTCAAAGAAAAAAAAAAATCGCGTAGATGAATCTGTCTCTACCATATGGCTCAAAATATTAATGCCGGTTTTTAATTTGGAAATATATGTCATTGAATCTCTTCCAGATGAATAGATTAGGTAGGTAGGTAGGCCAGAACATAAACCTGGCTGTTTAGTGGGTTGCTCGAGGAAGCTGAAAGTCGTTTCCATGAATGACTTCCATTCAATTTACAATTCTCTATATTATCCTCTATCCTTTTATAAAGGATCATATTTCAGCGCAAATTATTCGTTCTCATTATATACATCTACGTATAGCTAGGCTATATTACTATACTATAATGTACCCGTAACCCGTATATTGTCTTTTACAGGGGAACAAAAGATGATAAAAATTTCAAACCTAATAATTTATTCTATAAAAATTTTATTATTTATTTATCATATAATTTTAATTAAATTAATAAAATGTACTTCAAAATTTTAATTCCGCTACAAATAAAGATTTCCTTCACTCATTTAATCATATGCAGAGATTATACTCCTTAAGAGAAAGATGGCTTCTCCTTTAATTCCCAATTTCTTTACCGCACTTAGTCTTGCCTCTGGTGCCCCCATTCACACTCACACTCTTACACACATTCACACAGTCTTTTCGGCAACTTAGGCCATGTGAAAAGGACCTTAAAAAACTATATATTGGTGAAAGTGAGAAACTGAAGGAAAAACATAACAATAATTTTCAAACTATTATATTGAGAATTTAATTTTTTTTAACTTAGGCATCTTAGGTTATATAGACATTTGATTATTCTTATGATAATACGATATATATATATATATATATTGGGGTCCATGCATAGTTACAGTTAACATTTGGTGCCCAAATGATTTAAATAAATATTCATCGCGCTGCCTGGGAGGGGTGAGGGAATCTACTCTCCTTGACTTTTAGATTATCAATATTGACATTTGTCAACATCTCTAACCTCTCGGCCACCGGGGAGTTTTATTTACACAGAGCCACTTTATACTGACTGACTTCTATTTTCCAATTATAATTTGTTTCTTCAGCAATTTTACTTTCAGTGAATTCTAAATCTGAAGGGAGAGTGGCGAAGATTACTCATAAGCTCTCAAAAATCGTTGTATAAATCGCATTCAAAATATTTGTTCATTAAAGAATTAGGATTATCACTAGGAGACAGATTTGATTTCAGCGTTATCCAATTTGACCAAGTTTTCTTTTGGAAGTTATTTAAAGAAAGCTATTTTCTTTTACATGAACTTCAGTTGAAAGCCCTTGGGTCTTGGTGAAGTGGTTAGCGTGCTGACCATTTGTACCAAGGGTCGCAGGTTCGCATCCCGTCTCGCGCGACAATTTATTTCAATTGGTTTGGCTACCAATTCAATTGAAATAAAAGAGACGGGGTCTAAATGGCCCTCGATGCCGAAAAATACCTTAAATGAAATTTTTTTTTTTAATTATTTGATCCTTTGCATTTAAAATTCTAAAATTTTTCAGAAATAATTTCCTTTCTCTCTTTTGAATGGATGAAATGGTCTTTGGATAAAATTTCACCTTTGAGAGACTGCTTGAATTTCATTTATTAGCCCATATATAATTATTGCATCTCTCTAATAAAGGGACATTTTGAGGGGGTTAGAAAAATCAATTTTTACTTCAAGAGAATTTGTTTATAGAAAATTGAGTTTTAAAACGAATATATATTTTTTTTTGTTTTTAATTAAAACACTATTTGATATCAACTCTCTTTCGTTTATCCCTTTGAACAGAGGAATTTTTTCAAGCATTATTTTATATAAGTTAAAATATAGAATATCTGGCCTTGTAATACAAATAGGATTTGTTGTTATAATAGTTTGTAGGCCTTTGATGTCTGCCAACTGCAAAGCCGGCGCAGCGAGGGGGCCCCCAACTTTGCCGATTGACTCCGACCAAGTTGATCCCGTGGTCCACGAATTGCTTTGCTCCTTTTTGGAAATTGAGAGAGAGAACTCACTTGTTCGAGAGAGTTGAGAGAGAGTTCTATCTCTTTCTCTTACTCCTACTTCCTATGGAGACAAGTCATTAGGAGCAATGAATGTCCCATCTGTGCTTTTGACAGATAAAGTTGGACGCCGTTTTTTATTTATTTATTTTTTGTTTCTCCGCTGCTTCCATTGAGAGAAGTTAGGGGGTGTCGTTAGTAAATAGCCCCCGTCACAAACTGGGTGTCATCTATTATGAAAACTTATCTGAACATAAAACCATTCGTTTAATAATCTCACTCCTCTTTCTCTCTCCTTCTTTCTCTTTGATCTGATTAATTTTATAGCTACCTCTTTTTTTTATTACCTTCTGATATTATTTTTTTGTGAAAATATTTTTTAATTAACTAATAAAAATACATATATAATTTTTAAATATGTATTAAAAAAAATAAAAGGCGTATTTTATGTTATAACATAAACAATATTTTATGCCTTTTAAATTTTTAAACGAAAAAATATGTAAATATTAATAATATAGGATGGCTGCCCTCCTTCAAGAACAAACTTAAAAAAATGTTTATGTCTAATTTAACGAAAATATGATTTTTCTTTTAGTCAAAATATTTTATTGACCATTCTGAAAAGTGTTAATAAAAATCGCAGTCAAATTTATTTCTTTGTTTAAGCCCCTTGTTAAATTTTGTGCACGTATTAGACAAGGAAGGGTTTGGCAATCATTTTGAGCCAAAGAGAAATTTCGTTCCATCCATAGCTTTTACCCTCAAAATCAGGTAGCCTGGTCCATTTTTTCAGACTTTTATTTTATATTAAAAAAATTTATACAATTACTGAAAAACTAGGGTTCCATATAAAGAACACTTCCGTTGCAAAAGTTTGAGAACTACTCTCTTAAATGGACCCTGTTATGCAATGGTGTGTCAAAGACCAAAAAATTAAAAATGAGTTAAGCACGGAATATTGTTTCAAATGCTATAATTAATAGTATTTTTTATGAAATATGTCCTAAAAATTTATATTTAATGTTACTTGCACAATTGACAAGAAAAATTATATAGAATCCAATGTAAACAAAAAACTTTATTGTTGATTTTCTCAAAACTCGATGTTTGGTCTTTGACACACCATTGCATAACAGGGTCCAAATATACCCTATATTTAACAATTTATGTATGTTTATTTATTTATTTGGGGATAAGGGGATTTTTTTTTGTCTTTTAGGCATCTTAGGCCTTTTTAACGATACACAATTATTTAGAAACGATATTTTATGAGGTCCAAGCATATTTATTTATACCATTAGCTATCCTAATGATTTAAATAAATTCATAGGACTGCCTGGGGTCCGAACTAACGCCCCGGGACTTCCAGATTACCATTATTGATTAATATTGATTATTCATTGTTATTATAATGTCAACTTTAGCCAGGGGACCCCCCCCCCCCGGTGGATCAGAGGATGTTTCGCCTAACAACAAATAAACATACACAATAAACATACGCAGTTAGTTCACTTAAGTCGGAGCAAGTGCACAGTGCTTGATAACGGCTGCAGAATAAGCAGTTGAAACGTTGTACAGTATTTATATATTTTTAATAAATATTTAATACAAAAATGTGGTCTATAATTAAAAATTCTCCTAATAATATTTCAAACCACAAAAGCTTTAATAAACGCATTCGTGATAAATAAAACATACACAAATTGTTGAATATACACGTACCCTCTGTTTTGTCAAGTCCAAATCGAGCCATTCATTCAAAATTAATATCTTATTCCAATAAATATAATAGATATCAAAAACTCTTCAACTAAAAAATATATTCATAAAAATTTCTTTTCTTTATTATTTTATTATTTGGAGTACTCAGTAAAGTAGAAAATCTTTTTTTTCGTGAAAATTGTTTGTTTTTTAATAATAATTACAGATTAAATATATACTGTATATTTTTTTAATCCGATAAGTAGATGAATTTAATAATTTTATACTTTTTTTTATCAACATTTACCGGTAATACTTCTATATTAAAATTAGGGTCCGACCGAAACAAGATTTTCAGCCGAAACCGAAACCGAACGAATATTCGGCCTCAACCTTAGTTTCGGCCGAAACCGTAACCGAAACCGAAACTTGTATTTCCTATAAAAATTTTTTTTTCATTTTACTTTTTTTTTTTTTTTTTGAATTTTTTTTTCCCTCCCGTGAAAATCATTTTACCTTTTTTTTAGGGAGACTAAAATTTTTTTCTCCCTCAAGAGCAAATTATTTGACCTTTTTTATTTTTTTTTGCATGCGAGTCTCATCCCATTTTTTTCAGACTCTGGTTTCGGCCGGCCGAAAGGTTCGGCCACTTTTTGGCCGAAACCGAAACTACGGCCGAAACCATGATTTTTGGCCGAAACTGGCCGAAACCGTAACCGAAACCGAATATTCGGTCGGTTCCTAATTAAAATTTTTAATTGTATTTATTTTTTTTTTTTTACATTTTTTAATAAACCCTTTTGTTATTTGAAATTTCATTTAATCACATTATAACGGTTTATTCTCGTTTTTTTTTTTTTAATTTAAAATTAATACGTCATTTTATCATTTGAACATTTGATATCAGAATAAAATAGATTAATAGATATTAAATTACGATTTCCAGATCCATTTGAGTGGGGAGGGGGGGGGAGTTTTGTCAGGACCAAGGGTGAATTTCAAATGGTATTTATTCCCTAGTGGATTTTGTTTCGATTATAACATAAAGGTATTTGATCTTACTACAGTATTTCAAAATCATAAACAACAGCTCTTTGGTTAGATATCAATAACATTTGATTCAATTTTATTTCACATTTAAAAAAATCATTTGAAAAATTTAGATTAAAAAAATATAAATAAATAACGAATTAACGATAAGTGATGAAAAAATGAAAAGTTTTAATTACAGCAGTATTATAAAACAAATATTATAAAATGAATAAAAAGTTAAAAACAAAAATTGATGGATTAGGTTTAGCACTTTATTCACTATTACAATTTTTTTTTTTTTTTTTTTTTTAACACTCACACACAAATTCACACAGTCTTTTCGGCAACTTAGGCCTTTTAAGACTGACAATAAATAACCTTTATTATTTATAATATCTATTGGTGGTCCAGGCATTTCTATTTAAGCCATTTAGTGCGACGTTCGGTATAGAAGGTAGGCACTCTACCAACTAGACCAAGCCCGTAGGCACTTCATCCACTAAAATATAACAGTAAATGCCATATTGTCGGTTAGAGGTAAAGGTTTTACTTCATACTCTACTCATTCAAATCTTCTTTCCATTTATAAATATTTTTAAAAGTTGTAGGATGGAGCCAGTGGCGTCATTTCAACTTTTTCTTGGGGGGGGGGCAAACTTTTTTTTCTTAAAATTTACTTACAAATTGGCATCTCAAATTTGACCAAAAGATATTTAATTTTAT
Organism: Euborellia annulipes; assembly: GCA_023213315.1. Taxonomy (NCBI): domain Eukaryota; kingdom Metazoa; phylum Arthropoda; class Insecta; order Dermaptera; family Anisolabididae; genus Euborellia; species Euborellia annulipes. The sequence goes on from JAKCPI010027335.1 coordinate 24,926, forward strand.
TAGTTTTTAACGTTGATATACCCATAGATATACTAGAAATATTTTATTTAGAATAATATAAAAAATTTTAAAAAGACCAGAGCTCTTGGGCAAGGGGAGGGGGGCAAATGCCTACCCTGCCTCCCTCCTCTCCAAATGACGCTACAGGGTGGAGGGGGAAGTGGCACAAAAATTTATTGAAATATGATGAATTAACAAATTTAATTAATTATTTATTAAATTCTTAATCTATACTATCATGTAAAAGACAAAGTCACTCTGTCTATCTCTAATAGACTCTGAACTACTAGCAGTTTTTTTTTTTAATATCTATGTAAAGAATTTTTCGAAAACAATATTTATTTATATTTGAAACACGAAATCCTACTTTTTAAGGAACTCAAAAATTCCTGAAAAACCCGAATTTTTCCGTTGAAAATACATGTAATTGGCAAAGAGCGTGATCCCGCCGAACCCGGCTAGATTTTCTATATAAGAAATATTTGAATAACTTCTTCCCTTCTCTATTAAAAGTTATTTACTTTTTGTTTTAAATAAGAAGATGAAATAAAACTTCACCGCTTCCATGTCCCTGTTTGAAATATTTTTGTTTTCCACTCCCCAAATAGCCTATAAACTTGAATATTTTAATGAAATAAATTTTTTATTTAATTAATTAATTAATAAATAAATATATTTCCAAGTAGACACCAACATTAATTTATATAACTTATAACGCAGCGTTTATTTTTATTAAACGAATTTTTTTTTCTAATAAGGAGACTTTTTTCTAATTCATATAATAAAAGAAGAATAAATATTTCTAACACTATAATTGGAAATTTATTGGAATGATTTTTCATATAAGGCAACGCTCTTATATACTGGAATGATAAAGATGAGGAACTAATTGAAGAAGGAAAAAAACATAGTTCTGTTATTTAAATACATTTGACCAGTCCACACCTTGATTTTGGCTTTTTCCTTCTGGGTTACTGATGCCAAATCAGGTTGAATACTTGTCTTGGAATCCTACTCAACCTATATTTGTATTTAATTGATTGAGTCATCTTGGTATTATACAACCGATGTTTTTAGTGAGGAAAAAAAAACAACATTATTTTATTTTTAATATGCTTAAATCAGGGTTTATGTCTCAAAAGACATTTGGCTATCAAGTCTGTGCTGGTTTTCCAGGAAGGGTTTCTCACTTTGAGAGGTAATTAGTGTTGCTATAAGCTGGATTCGGAAAACCACAGCTTCTTCTAGCCACCAGTATTTTTATAATAATAATCAAATTAATAAACTAAATAATTATTAGAGATAGTTTAAAAAAATATTTCCAGTATAAATAATAAATAATCACATTAACTTTCATATAGACCTAATTGTTATTATTTATAAATTATTTAACTAGCACTTTTGTCAGATTTTATTTTCAAACAATACTTTAACATTTATTTTAAAACCCTCATCAAAATTGTAAATAACGAATGATGTTATTGAGTCTAAAAGATTATTACTGACAACTGTTGAGTTGGTGACAGCTGTAAAGGGATAAATAATCGAGCAATTATTTAATTTAGGAAGGTAATATCTATCTATAAAAATTTTTTTTTTAATTTATACAGCTCACATCATAAACATTTTCGGTGCAAAGTATTGATTCATTTTTATAAATTAAGAGGGTATTTTTTTAATGAATAGAATATTGTTTTTACAAATGTGTTAAGTCTATATTTTTTTTAATTTACAATTATTTGAACACTTAGCAAATATTTTTTTAACAAGTAAACAATAATTGTCTATTGGCAATAATATAGAGTCGAAAGAGGAGGGGGAGTTCTATGTTGCGACATATTATTTGTAGGGGGGTTTGTT
>JAKCPI010027336.1:0-14313 GCA_023213315.1 Euborellia annulipes
TTTCTCTTACCTCTATATATATGTTAATATATATAGAGAGAGAAAGTATTGGATTCATGTCAAAAATTCGATGTCGAGTTTTTGATGGATCTTCACGTTTTGAGGTCCCCTGAATCCAAAAAAGTGGTTTTCGCGACATGGTCTGTCTTGGTGTCGTGTGTGTGTGTCTGTGTGTCTGTCTGTGAACAAAATATCTCAAGAACGAAAAGAGTTAGGAGGTTGAAATTTTATATTTAAGTTAGGCACCCCCCATGGGACCTGACACGAAGCTTTTGAACAAAATCGACCAAAGAGTACTAGTACTTTACTGATGCACTTTTTCAGTTTTTTTCGATTTTCTCTAAATTTGCTCCAACGATTTTTTTTTAAATTCAAAAATCAATTATTTTTTAGATCTTCAATAAAATGTATATTCTCATTTTGTGATTGAAATCTTCTGAAGACCACTTTACTCTTGTACTCCATAGAAAAGATAGGAGAAATGGTTGCCATGGTAATAAAATATAAATATTTTGCCATACTTATAAATTGTACATCTTGAAAATCGAATGTACCGTACTGTCGGAAACTAAATACATGTCGACACAAAAAATCTGGTGTGACAAGCACAGAACACAACTTTCGATTACCGAAGGTAAGAGAAAGTTGTGTGCTGTGCGCCAGTCACACCAGTTTTTTAACAATAGAAGGGTCCCTTGACCAATGGCTCAGAGGTAGAGCATTAGATTCTGGTGCCAAAGGCCGAGGGTTCGCATCCCGTTAAAGACGAAAAAATGTATGAAATGAATACCAATCAATTGAAATAAATAGGTTAATTCAATTATAGAAAGTTCTTTGATTGAGATGATTTTTTTTTTTATTAAATGTTTTGGATCCATTTGGGGATTTAGATGCCGAAAAAGACCTTAAATAAATTTAAAAAATTTATAAAAGGGTTTAAAAACCGGTAAATTTTATTTATAAAAGTTATTATTATTATTATTATTATTTTTTAGAAATTTATTCACTCAAAATTTTTTAATATAGACCTAGAGTTCTTTAAAATTTATAAGATGGAAGCGAAACTGATTTTGTCAGGTGGTAGGGGGAGTATTATTTATTTCCTAAATCCTCAAATGGAGTATTTAGTCTAATTCTTTTAATTAAAAAAAAACATCTCAATCCCTCCTCTTGTTTTCGAAGTATTTAATGAACTTTTAAATTTGCCTAGAAACATTTTGTATCATGTTTTATAAAACATTAAGTCATTTTAAATTGTCAATAACTGTATTGTTTTATTGTTTAGATGAATAAAGTATTGAAATGTATATTTATGATTTATAGATGTTAAGAGAAAGTATTTTCCTATTTTATTTTTTTATGAATGAATCCATAAACCTAACTGTATTCGCCATATATGTAAATAGGGATGCGAGTGAGGTAGGAGGAATAGAGATGGCAAAGATGGCAGGGGAGTACAAGGTAGGAGGTAAATTCCTCGGCGCATCAAAAGACTGGCGCCCATCCTTCTCTCACAATGAATGAAAAGAGACCACCCCTGGACCAGAGGGTGGAGGGGCTGTCAACGGAAACCTACAACTGAGCCTTACAAATATTACTATTATATATATTAGGTCGGCAAAACATCCCTTTTAAAAGCAACTGAGGGTTTTTTTGGGCTCAAAATATTAGTTAACAAACCAATCACTTTAGAGCAAGTTGGTCAAGTACCCTAGTATATATTCATATTTCCCTATTTGACGTTAAAAGTTATCTTATTGCTGTGTACATTTGTAGAAAAATAAATAGACAATTAAAAATATTGCGTGCAAACCCCCTAGTAGCCAACCAAGTACTGAAGAAGATCGTAATTCACCACCAAAACGTCGTTTGAGAAGTAGAAAAATTTTTTTCTTATTTTTACAATCAAATTTTTATTATGCCCTCGGACTTGTTGTAGTTGGTAGCGTGCTGGTTTTCTATACCAAGGGTCGCGGGTTTGGACCCCAGGGAGTGATTTTATTGAAGCCATTTGGATACCAAAAGGCTTAAATAAGAATGCCTGGACTCCCAATTGATATATTTACAAATAACGGGTATCGTTTAAAGTCTTAAATGGCATAAGTTGCCGAAAAGACTGTTTGTATGTGTGTGTGTGTGAATGTGAGTGTGAATGGGAAAAAAAGTGTGAGTGTTAAAAAAAAAACACTCAAAATTCTCATTGAAGACTATGAGGTTTAAATATGAATTACCGATTGATTTGAAATCCTAACTATAACCTCGAAACTCTCATGTAACGGAAAGTTGTAGCTGGAACTTTGAAAAAAGTTATAGTTAGTAGAGTGGGGGTAAATTGTATGGGGATTACATCATTTGAGGTTTTTGAGGTTCAAACCCGTGTAGAATAATTTCTATATGGTTTGAAGTTTTTGAGGGTCAATTGTAGATTCTGCAGTCCTGGTTTAAACCTCATAGTTGTAAAACCGTCCGTAAGTAGGATTTTGAGGTACAAACTGGGATTACTTTCTATGTTTAATCAAACCTCCAAAAAATTAAACTGACCTTCGAAAACCCCACTGAAGATTGTGAGGTTTAAATATGAATTTATGTTTTGACTCGGGAAGTTTAATATTTTATATATGGAATTATCATTTAAGGTCTTTTTCGGCATCTTTAGCCATTTATATTAGACCCCTATTTAGTCAAACAAATATGGAATTTAGAAATTAGTGCATATTTTGTATTCTTCTATATTCGCAATTAAGGGTTATATTGAAAAAAGTTTGCAAAATATCATAAATATTTTTTTTTCCTTTTATTCTTTAAAGGCAATTCCTCTTTGTTATTTTTCTCTTCCGTTTTCCCGTTGCCCATTTGAAGTCAGACACCTTCGTCATAAAACTCGAAATAGAGATCCTTTGCTGTTAGCGCATATTTAAATGTTTAATAAAAAAATGGAGTTTTTACAAAAGTGCCAATAAATAAAATAAAGGTGTCATGTATGGGAAGTAAAATTCAATTTGGGATTTTCCCAACATTTTTTTATTGGTAGACCTACTTGAAAAAAATTTTCCTCTTTTATTTTCTTTTATAAAATGAACTTTAAGGGCCGAATGCATCAGATAGAGTCAGTTAGTTGACCTATAGTTAGTTTACAAGGCAGATTCCCTCTTCCAGGTAACAAACCCTCTTCATTGTTAAAGATTTTGTGAAGCTAGCAATTTAATAAAGACATACATCTCATCATTTTATTATTAAAAAAAGTAAATAACAAATATATCTACTTCTTTTAATAATAAAATGATTAGATGTCGTATATACTCGTATATATAATATATAAGATTAAAACTGAAAATGGTATTTGCATTACAAAAATAAGTCATTTAGCGAGAGGTTACCAAACTGACTCGAAGTGATGCAACTGGCCTTAGGAAACATCCCATTGGAAGAAATAATATTGCTAATAATGCTATTCCGGACATATTCAGGTACCGTATTTAAAATACAATACAATATTAGAACACAACGGAATTCGACCAAAGTCGTAGAAATGAGCTTATTGTACGGTATATTGCCCTGCACTTTTCGGTTTCCGTAACGGTATAGAAAGATCCAAAAATTTATTTCAGAGCACCTTGTATTGTAACTAGACATTGCTTATTCTTCTAAAGGTCGGTTGTTTCACTTCTATTGAACTAGCTACCCATCAGGTAAGCTAGTTGACTATGACTTTCGATTTAAGCTAGTCATAAGAGCCATCGTAGTTAACTAGCTAAGGCCCAAAGTTACTAGGGGTGAAATTAGGAACAAGTCGTGTTTATTTATTTTTTCTGGAAATTTTAAATTTTTGTTAATTAATTATTTTAATTTTTTAATATTTGTTTTAATTAATTAAACAGAAGCGGCCACAAAACAAAATTACTATGAATGATCATCCGGAGACGTTTCGGTGTAATTCTGTAATTCCATCCACAGTTCTTTAATCGTCAGATATGATACTCATATTAATAGAGTTAATAAATGCCTCCGAGTTAAATGATTTTGTTTTTTGGAGATCTCTACCCTACTTTATTTATATATTCAAAGATCAGCACTACTGATTGTATTAGATAAATTACCGATATTTAACTTCACTTTTTTAATTGAATCTTGTTGTCGTTATATTCCAACAACAAATGCACTTCTTCGACTCTGCTATATTTTTAAAGATCTCTTTTTTTATGATGGAACTTGTTGGCCCAGGTACGGATTTTCTCTTAATGTGATCCTTCTTGACAAAAGATCAGAAAGTATTAACAAACATTAGTGAAAAGAAGCATGCCCCTCTCGACCTAATCATATCAGTGCGGACAAAGTGAATTCATTCAAAACTCTGCCTATTCTTATAACACCAATTACGACAAAATATCAATATCTCTTATATATCGGCGGTAAAGAGAAAAAAAACTAAATCCTTAAGAAGATGATCTTAACGTAGCTATTTAGAGCAAAAAAGAAGCCGGCGAATAGAAGAAAATGACCCACCACAGATACTGGGAGACATAATATATGTTCACACTTGAAGGACTTCAATAGCAACGGTCACTCACTATCATTACAGCAGATAATAGAGAGGGCCACACGCCCCTACTACCTCTTGGGGGTCACAATTCCCTCTTTCAACATTAAAAGCTATTATTATGAACAATTGAATGAACATTGCTTGTGAACGCTCTTCTTGCATTTTGCTCTTGTTGTTGTTGTTGTTGTTATGTTCCAACTTGCTTGTCTAGTTGTCTTCATTTTGCAAAATATAGAAGACCTTTTTCTTGTCCTCTTTTTTTCGTCTTCGTTTTTATTTTTTTTTCCTTTTCCTTTTTTTTTTTTTGAAGACACACACACCTTTTGACCCTAAATTGAGAGAAAAAAAAAATTTTTCGCTCTAATTAATCTCTTTAACTTTTAATTTTTCTAAGTATTTTTGTAGGTCTCTAGGACAAAAAGAAAAAATAAGATTTTTATACAGGCCTATTGAGAATTAAAATAAAAGATTATTAATAATTTGAATTTTTTTAGAAGATACTGACCAGGGCCGTAGATAAACTTGGCGGACCCCGGGGTTACATAATATTAAGCCCCCCTCCAGCCTAAAAGTTTTTTATTAGTTTGTAAAAAGCCATTGAGGCTTTCATGTCAACAATTTTTTTTCACACCTTTTGACACAATTTTTGAAGCAGTTCAAGAAAATGATTTTTTTAATTTTAATTATAAGATTTGAGCTTAACTGGACCTGGCCCCTCGGGAAAAAATTTCAAGAAAATTATTTTTTTAATTATAATTTTAAGATTTGAGCTTAACGGGCCGGGGAAATAGCCTCCCCTGCCTCTCCCTCTGTCTGCGGCCCTGACTCTGACCTAGGTAACAGCCATCGAGATCTGTATCGTTAAGCAACGCCAGGATGTGTTGAGTCTCGGGGTGAGACAAAGGGGTTGAAGAACCGCCGAAAGTTAACATAACATAGATGATTCCAAATTCAAAATGACTTCGAAAATTCACTCAAAAGTGAAATAAAAAAAAAAAGTTCATCAACCATGTTTCGGCTCAGTGAAAGAATTGTCAAAGAAATTTTTCAAATTTTTTTCAACGACTATCTACAATTGTTTGTTAATTTACGAAATGAGCTGACGGCTAAAAGATGAGCCTCTATATGTAATAAAATTCGCTAATCATTCGGCTTTATTGGAATAATGCCATTTTCAGTCAATTAAGACCTGTAAAACATACATCGTTTATGAGGTGAAAACAAGAAATATTTTCATGGTTTTCGAAATTTTCATTTTATAAATATTGTATGTTCTTCAGGTCTTAATTGAATTGAAGATTATCCCAGAATAAAGGCGAAACGTTTCAATGACGAGAGATTTATTAAATATAGAGGCTGCCAGCTCCATTTCTGTGTTAACAGATAAAATATCTAAAGAACTCAATCTGAAATGTTTTGGATTTGACAATATAAGAAGAAATTAATTTAAATAAGTAAAGGCATAGGCTAAGATCCCAAAGGTTTAGTAAATAATGATACAGGAAAAAGGAGCAGGAGCAGCCAAAAATAAAAACCTACATGATTGGGACGTTCCGGGCGATTTTGTATTATTTTCCCATCTTCAGTCTTGTCATATAGACCTACCCTAAGGCAAGGCCAGAAGAAAAATAAATAATAATTCCAATTCTAACTTTTTTAATCAACATTTTAGGTTGAGAAAATTTTAATAAACTTTAGCAAATGGCGCATAATCGTCTCGGGTCAGAATAGGTGCTTCTTTGTGTATATCAAGAGGCCTACTTAATAAATATTTATGTCAAAGTTTAATTTATAATCCTTTAATTTCTTAATTAATTTTATATTTATTTGTAATAAATCAAAGGCTATATAAATATTTATTCAAAAAAAAATTTGAAATCTTCATTCTGTCCTTTATTTTAATAAATAGTCCCAGAAAAGGTAAAAAAAAAAATTAACCAATGATTTTACTCGTGAATTTGAAATTTCAAGTAAAAGATCTGTCAATTAATATGTAATTTATTTATGGAAATGATGACGTCACATGGGTGATTTATCCCTCCTCTTAAAGAAATTTTATCTTTTTTTTCTCCCTCCTCTCTTACTGAGGGAGCAAATTAATGGTGCTTAAATATAGATCTCATGTCTGTCTGTCTGTCAATGTGTGTCGGCTACAAAGTGGCTATTCATCAATCACTCCGCCCTGTATATGACCAGAGAGAGATTAAACCAAATTTAATTCTCTTTGTTTATTTACAAATCACTCAATAGTTGGCATTGAAATCTCTTTATTTATTAATTCAAACTTCGGGGGGGGGGGGAATTAAGCAATCGATACCAAATTGCAAAAGATAAGATTTATTTTGCAAAAAGTGATTTTTTTTTCTAATGCTTTTGTTTATATTAGGCTGATATTTTTTTTTTTTTACTGTTACGTATTAAATATTAAATTAGTTTTCAAATATTCGTAAGTAGGGACTTTAAAGATAGAAAGGCTCAAAAACCTTTAAATTATTCAATAGAATGAATCTTCCTAAGCAATAATTGACATTATATCTTCCTACAAAGAATAGTGTTCCTTGAACAATTAATAATGCAATCTCCAGAACAAACAAGTCGAGATAAAGGCTATTTAAAAAAAAATCTGGTGTGATGGCCACATAGCACAAAACTTTTCTTAACTTGTGTAAATCAAATTTGGGATCTATGGTTATCACCCAAGACTTTTTTATGTCTACATATATTTAGTTTTCGACAGTAGGCCCTACGTTAGATAGAATTCAAGATGTATATTTTTTTTATTTTGAGCGTTTAGCTACACGACATTGAGCTAAAAACGTTTACAAAATACATATTTCTCAAATTAATTGAGTGCCTAAAATTTATAAATATAGAAAAATATATTTTTTTACCATGCAACCATTTCTTGTAACTTTCCTTTGAAGTACAAGAGTTAAGTGTGCTTCAAAAAATTTTGAAGGCAAAATGAGAATATATATTTTAAAAATAATTGATTTTTGAATTTTAATCAAAATAGTAAGAGCTAATTTTGAGAAAATCGAGAAAAAGTGTATCAGTAAAGTACTAGTACTTTTTGGTCGATTTTGTTTAAAAGCTTTGAGTCACATACTAGGAGAATGTCTAACTTAAATATAAAATTTCGACCTCCTAGCTCTTTTTCGTTCTTGAGATAATTTATTCACAGAAACAGACAGAGAGACCAATTCGCGGGACCCAATTTTTTGACCCAGGGGATCTCAAAACATGTATTTTCATCAAAAAAAAAATCTCAACATTGATTTATGAATTTTAATCAAAATCGTTAGAGCTAATTTTGAGGAAAAAAAAAAAACTGAAAAAGAGCATCAGTAAAGTTCTAGTACTTTTTGGCCGATTTTATTTAAAAGCTTATTTTTCACGCCTCAGTGAGATACCTAACTTAAATATAAAATTTCAACCTCATAGCTCTTTTTGTTCACAGACACACAGACAGTCAGATAGATCATTTGCGGGACACACCTCAAAACGTGTATTTCCATCAAAATCTTGACATTGAATTTTTGACATTAATCCAATAATTGATTTATTAATTAAAATATAATAAGAGAAAGTAAAAAATCCAATTTCATATAGATAACAATTGCGCAAAAATAAAAATGATCTGAAGGCCATTAGAAAATGATATCTTGATTAAAGAACAAATAAAACAACTAATTATGTTAATATATTACGATATTTAAATAATAGGGTGGAATATATCATAAAATGCATGTGTGGCTTTCACTGGCCATGTGTGAGTGTAATAAATCTCCTTTGCACGCTTTAAAGGTTTAAGTCGAGCTAAGATAAGAATCTTAATTGCATTAGAGAGGCGTTTAAGAGAGGGGGAGAGTTTGTCACTTATAATCAGCTTATGGAGTAAGTAGTTGGGTATTTAATGCAAACCTAAGTGGTTTCTTGATTTATATCAAGTACAAATTACTCGTTAATTAACAGGTGTTACATGTCCCCACCCACGCATTTATAATAAATAGACATGTCTCGATTATACATGCTTAACAACTAATGAATTAACATTTGTACATTCGTTTAATTTTTTTTTTCTTTTTTTTAATACATTCAGAGATCACAAAATAATAAATAAATATTGTAATAGATTTTTGAAAAAAAAAATTAAAATTTTTATTTGATCTGTTTTATTTACTGCATGATATGCAACCAAAATTACTTTAAAAATGCATTCTTTAATTAAATGCACAAGAGATATTAAGATATATAGAGGAAAATTATGTAAAACAACCCTCAAAAAATACAAATTTGAATATATGTATGATTTAAGTTAGGCACCCCCCCCCCCAGGCAAGTGACACGAAGATTTTGAACAAAATCAGCCAAAGAGTACTAGTACTTTACTGATGTACTTTTTCAGTTTTTTTCGATTTGCTCAAAATTCGCTCTAACGTTTTTGATTAAAATTCAAAAATCAATTATTTTTGAGATGCTCTTTCAAATGTATATTCTCATTTTGCCATTGGAATCTTTTGAAGACCACTTTACTCTTGTACTTCATAGAAAAGATAAGAGAAATTTTTGCAATGGTAACAAAATATAAATAATTTCCCATACTAATAAATTTTACATCTTTAATTCTAATATATCGGCGGAAACTAAATATATCTCGAGACAAAAAATCTGGTGTGACAACCACAGAGCACAAGTTTCGATTACCGAAGGTAGCCTAAGAGAAAGTTGTGTGCTGTGCGACCATCACACCAGATTTTTTGTTAACTGTCATTTTTTTATTTTCCAGAATTAAATCATTAGTCATCTATAATTTTAACATTATAGGATGATTTACGTTTTGAAATCAGAATTTTGTGGTGAAATAGTTTGGATAATATACCGGGTAGGTATAAGTATAATAGTTTAGGTATAATCGTGATTTACACGCTTTGCTAAGCCATAAAACTAAACTAAAAAAATATGTGACAAATCAATAAATTAATTAATATTGATAAATAATATTGAGTGAACCGGTGTATCATTATCATGACAATTTTCAATTAAAAAGTAGTGATAGATTAAAAAGCGCGGTGCCTACGCACCAGGCGGAGGTGGTCGAAACTCTTCACTATATTAATATTTTTATTGCCCGTGGCTCAGAGAGAAGACACTAGGTTCTTTTTAATAAATCCCAGGTGTTATTTCCAATATCTCGGAGACCTATTGGCACTCCTTCAGTGGATTTCACCACTTAACTGTTACGCCCCTCACAATTAGAACGCTTGAAAGCCACCATGTTGCTCGTTCAGCAATTATCAAATTATTACTATTATTAATAATGAAGATGCAGTGCCAATAGGCTTCCAAAATATTTGGAAATAACGGCTTGTATTTATTAAAAATTTGTTAAGAAAAGTGGATTTATGAAAATTGTTGATGAGTAGAAAGAAGAAAAGGGAAGCAACTTGTATTTATTTCATTTAATAAGGCCCATTAAGCTGACGTTTTGGTTTTGGTAAAAACCATCTTCAGAGTTTATGGGGAGCCAGAATAAAAAATAAATAAATAATATTAATATATTAAACCATGACCTGGCTTCATCGGAATAAGAGAGACATGAGCCCCGCTTGTCGGAAAGAAAACAACTGGATTGGAAAGAGTGGGGGGGGGGGGGAGGGGCCGCGCCCCCGCCCCCCGGGAGGAATAATAGAAATATATTAAACCAACTTCAGCATCACCACTTAAGAAAAAATTCACTCTTGTGAAGAAATGGTTCCCAATTTAACAAAATATAGGCATATAATTTTTATTTTATAAATTTGACTTAAGAAGCTTCTGATGTAGACCTACTAATTGAAATTAAATGTAGATCTATTTTGACACAAATATACAGCACTTAACATTATCGTAAATAAGAGAAGGTTGAGTGCTGTGGGCTCAATCACATCCGTGTGAACATATTTTAATAAGGAGTGAAAGAGTATAGAAGACCTTAGACATATTGTACCCCATGAGATAGGAATTCTCTATAAATAAGAATAACCCCCGGGCTTGGTGTAATAGGTAGCGTGGCTACTTCCTATACCAAACGTCGCGGATTCGGACCCCAGGCAGTCCGATGATTTTATTTAAGCCATTTGGATACCAAATGCCTGAACCCCCAAAAGATATATTAATAATTAACGTTTATCGTAAAGTCTTAAATGGCCTAAGTTGCCGAAAAGACTGTGTGAGTGTGAGTGTGAATGAGAAAAAAAGTGTGAGTTAAAAAAAAAATCTATATTTGTGTATTATGAATAAATTTAATTATAAAAAACTCACCATTTTTGAGATGCCAAACAGCGTGTCAGGTGGTGCTTTCTCATGCCTGAATGAAGCGAAGGATTTAGAGCCGAACAGCGTTTGATGGCTACCAAGGCGGGTGCGCAAACTGCAAAAGAAGAAATAAAGAATATTAATATATCATTTAATAAATAGGAACAATTTTTTCTAAACACTTAAAATAAATTTATTTTGGACCGAATTGACCTGAATAAAAAACTCCATAATCATCACAGTCCTAGTATCGGAGTTGTGGCTGTTGAGTTGTATCAAGGAAGGGTTGCAGGGGCAGAGACTGGCAGCCAATAAATATTTTATTGGGCCGACGATAGAAGCCATCTTCAGGGCCCAATAAGTGTCAAGGAATAATATATAATTTGCATTAGGCAGCTATCAATTCATTCTTTCATTGAAAGATCTCTCACATGATAAGCGTCACTACATATAGCTGTCTAATGCAAATTATACATATTTCCTTGACACTTATTGGGCCCTAAAGATTGTATCTTTCGAGACAGAAACGTCGGCCCAATAAAATATTTAAAGAAAAAAATTTGATTGCCAACCCGAGTAAAAATGATTAAAAATGATCGAGGGATACACACGCCCGCAGCAGGTCTGCATAGTGAACCTTGAGGGACACACAGAGATATAGACGTCCAGGCCAGGGTCACAGAGGGATACACACGCCCGCACCAGAGACACATTTTTCTTCTGGCGGGCAAGGGGGTAATTTCCCCCCCCTCCCGAGAAACACCTCTAGATTCGCCGTTTTATTTATTTAAGCTTATAATGATTTAATATTTTTTAAGGGGTTGAAAAATGTTTATTTTTTAAAATTTCAGTGGCAGTCGTCGTGGAAGCATTTGAGATGTAAATTCGGTCTCCACCCTTTGAGGTGCTCCTGCTAATAAATTAAGCCCATAAAGAGCGCTATGTGTGCGTTATCAATCCCTTTTGTTGTTATCTCACAGAATGGAATGCTGGGAGGTCTTCCTCATAATATTTTATTTAAACAAAATTCCTCCCTTTTTTATGATATTAATTGATTCTATCTCCTTGGCTGGCGGATATGACAAATTATCGCGTCGGCGGAGGTATTTTTATTGACCCTTTGACACCGATTCAAGCCCTTTTCTCTATCTTTGAAGCCTTTGTCTTCTCTTTGAGAGTTTTTAATATTGACAGAGATTAAAGCTTAGTTTGAATATCAAACAATAGATCGCAGGTTTTTTTGTGGTTTCGCCTTTCAAGAGCTTACTTTAAACATTTATTTGTTTTATTTTTATTTCGAGTTAGATCAAAAAGGAGATTGATACTTTTTTGTATCTTTTTAATTTAATTTAGAAACTCATATGTCAGAACATTTAAACACTTTCATATTATAAACAGGCATTAAGATTGCATTACAAAATCAACAAATGCCAGTAAACTTCTTACTTTCTAAGGTTCGCTTTACCACTTGTCAATTAATAATTAAATAGTATATCGTAGCTGTAGCTGATATGTTGAATAGGGAAGAAGATGCAGCCAATAATTGAGCCTTTATTTAATGATTAAACCCTCTTTTATTAGTAACTTTTCGGGTGGGATCCTGCCATCTTCAGCTTTCAAATAGCATATTCAAATTTGTATACAAAAAACTTGAGTTGTCATTGTTATGAATACAAAGTATTAAGCATAAACTTAAACTACGAGGTATCGCTTGTAGGTATTTTTAAGAAAATTATATCCACTTGACTAAGAATGCAACTAAGTTGTATTAATAACAATGACAACTCTATTTTTGTTGTATAAAAATGTGAACAAGCTCTTTGAAAACTGAAGATGGTAGGGTGGATCTCAGCCGAATTTCTAATAACAGGTCTATTCTCTAACCAAAAACTTTTAACATTTGAAATCAGGGTTAATTCATTTTTACACCTCTTTGCCTCAAATAGCTATTCTGTAAACAAAAACTTTAAAGCCAAAGCGTTAACATGTAGACAATAGTGTTAAAAATTAATGTCATGTCTAGGGGCGCCCTTAATATTTTAACACCGTATTTAATGTCTAAAAATGGCGTCTTTAACCTAAAAAGTAAGGTTATAATTTTGACAGCTTTGAGATACAAGCAACATGTTAACGTCGTTGTTAAAACTTTGTTTTTAGAATAGCAATTTTTAAAGCTGGTGTGTCAGATAGGCCTGCTAAATTGAAAATAACAGATCAAGTTAGTAATACGCATGATGGAGGGGTGTGAAAACACGAACAAGCAGAAAACATAGCTATCTTCATATGGATCATTAACATCTGGTGCTAAAAGTAATATGTTGACGTCGCTGTTAAAACTTCGTTTAGATAATAATAGTATTTTTTAACGCTGGTATTATTATTTTACTTTTTAACACCAATTTTATGATGTTAAATTTTAACGTCTGTTTTTAGATAATAGACCTGAAAGAGTGTTTAATCATTAAATATTGGCTGCATCCTCCTCTTCCCTTATTTATCGCATTAATTTTTATAAAACATGTCTTGAAAACGTCAAGAACGGGAAAGTAATCTAAGAGGTCTATTTTAAATTTTAAACAACTAAATAAGCAAAGGATTCTTCTTCTTCTTCTTCTTCTTTCCTAGCCTTATTCCCGCAGTGCGGGGTCGGGGGAATAGGTTTTGCGACCGGAAGAAATAAAACAGGCCGGACCGTCGCACGGTCAGACGCCTGTTGAAAATATAGAAGGAAGAGACAGACATAAAGATCAGAAGGACTGCCAGCTCCAGCTCGGGTAGCTCGTGGTCGCTATCCACGTACCCACACGATGTGGGCCCCTGAGCATAAAAGGAATATTATAATTTCCTATACAAAGATGCTTTTAGCAAAAATTTTATATCTTTTCTAGTGAAAGTGATTTATTTAATCAATACAAAATAATAAAAATTTCCCTCAAGTTGGGCTATCTCAGTCAATCTTATGGAATGTTGGTTGACTTGATTTTTTTTTTTTTTTTTTTTTGTTATTCCTTGACAAACTGGAAATATTTTTTTACTTTTTTTTTTTGTTTTAATCTATAATACAAAAATTTGATTCATCAATAAAATATTTTTATTTGAAAGAATTCCAAATATGAAGAGCAAAAAGTGAAGACAAATCTTCTCGAAAGAATGCCAAGAGAATAGTATTAATATATAAACAAATATCCGTGAGGTGCGGGAAGCAAAGACAATTGACGACAATCAATCAATATTTAAGGATTTATTTCCATCAGATGAGACTACAAGTCCGACAAGGGGCCTTAGCTGCATTCCCACCCATAGACAAAAATTTCAATTGCATTGGATATCATCTGAGATTATGAAAAAGACTCTAGATAAAATTAATTTTTTTAAGTCAATTTCAACATCTGAGATCATTTAAATGCATACTATATTTTCCTAAATTAATTGCTATTGAAGCGAGATAAGAACTCATGACCCTCTGCCCAAGAGGC
>JAKCPI010027339.1:0-13541 GCA_023213315.1 Euborellia annulipes
TTTATAATATAATCACCTTTCGTGTTAATATTTAAAATAAATACATCAATTATTCAACATGGGAAAATTTAAAAAATCGAAACATTTTACAAGTAAGGGAGGTAAAATCCCTTTACATCAAGCTATTGAAGAAACAAATTTCGCTCAGCCAACGGGAAGGGTTAAGGTTCGACAGCGAAAAAGACCAAGACGAGGAGGTAATTTTTATTTTACTTAAAAACAAGAAATTTAAAAAATCCATCTCTTGAAAAATTTGCGAATCTAACTGTATTTTACATGATTCGACTTTTTCAAATCCAATATTAAATTAGAGGACATGAATCCTATTTAAAAACATTTTCAATTTCCCTTTTTTCTCAATTTAATATATTTTAATTTGTTTAGTTTATTGATAAAAGTTTATCGAAGAAAATCATCGAACAAGCAAGAAAACAACAGGAGGAATTGGTCGATGATTTGGGCCCTAAACAAGATGAACAAATCCGGCAATTTGTTGACGATTTGGAAGATGACTTTCCCGAGATTCAGCAATCAGCCTCTGAATATTCGAAAGAAATCGAAAAGGACTTCGCTGATCAAATGCTGGTATGTAATATTCCCAAATCAAAGTATAAGATATTGATATTTTTCAAATGGCTCGAAGTGTTAGAAATTTAGGTCATTTAAAACTTTATTAGTTTTATTTTCTACAAAAAATTTATCGTTTCGATTTTCTCATTTCAACTTTTGACAGGAGGTGAGCGAAGAGGATCAAAAGGCCTTCGATATGTTCCTCAAGGATGCTGCTCCTAGGAGACTTTTTATGCGATATAATCATGGAAAAAATTAACGAAAAACAAACAGAGATTCAATCAGCATGCACCGACTTAGAGAGTAAGTTTCTAATTTCTTTAAATATGTAAATCAATAAGATAAAATCTTTAACACTAATGCCACGGAGGCGCAAAATTTTTAACATTTAGCAAAAAATATTCATGTAAAAAGAGTAAAAGTAAATATCAAATAAACTATAACTAAGCACTAATATATGGGGCATTCCAGGCCAAATCGAACGGTTTGAAAAATTTCAATTTTTCATTTCCTTCATTGTTTGATAATTTTTAGTACACCTCAAAAAACCCCTCCTGGTAAATTTTGAGAATTTGAAAAAACCTCTTTTTTTTGGTTTTTTGCTCATAACTCCTACAAAAATGATCCAATTTCCAACTTTTCTTTTTTTTTTTTTGAAATTTTCAAGAAAAAATTCAATTAATTTTTTTGAATAATTTTCCTGTGTCATTTTCAAATTTCAAAATATTAGTCATTTTCTGAAAAACATGCATACTTCGATTTTCCTGAAAAATCTTTGTTACAAACTTCATTTCACAACTTTTCAGGCGGTTCGGGTTCTGGGATCTCTATGCCTACTATTTTTTTCGTTTTACGAAAATTTGAAAAATTCTTTTTTCCTATTAATCATTTTTAAAAAATAGTAGGCATGGAGTGCCCACGACTGAAACCGCCTGAAAAATTGTGGAATGAATAAATTGTTTGTTACAAAAAAATTAAAAAAAAATCGAAGTATGCATGATTTTCAGAAAATGACTAAAATTTTGAAATTTGAAAATGTCACAGAAAAATTATTCATTTTTTCTTGAAAATTAGAAAAAAAAAAAATTAAAAAAAAAAACAAGTTGGAAATTGGACCATTTTTTGTTGGAGTTATGAGCAAAGAACAAAAAAAAGAGGGTTTTCTTCAAAATTGGAACCGATGATCAAAAAATTCAAATTTACTAGGAGGGGTTTTTAAGGGGTACTAAAAAATATCAAAAAATGAAGGAAATCAAAAATTAAAATTTTTCAAACCGTTCGATTTGGCGTGGAATGCCCCATATATACCTATTCAGGTCTATTTTTTAAAAATTAAAAAATTCTATTCTCCAAACCAAGTTTTAACAGCGACGTTAACATGTTGCTTTTATCTCAAAACTGTCAAAATGCCATTTTTATGCATTAAACATGGTGTTAAAAATTATAAAAGCACCCCCTAGACATGAAATGGATTTTTAACACTGTTGACTAAATGTTAACGCTTTGGCGTTAAAGTTTTTGCTTACAGAATAGCAATTTGAGGCAAGGAGGTTTTAAAATGAATTAAATCTTTCAGATGTTAAAAGTTAACGCTTTTGCTTAGAGAATAGACCTGATTGAATACTAATCAAAAAATAACTCAATTATTTTAATTAAAAAAAAAAACATTTGAATTCATCAGGTTTGAATCTTCCTCCAATCAAAGAAGAATTAATAGAAATTTTTAAAGACATAGGACAAGTTCTTTCTAATTATCGAAGTGGAAAACTTCCAAAAGCTTTTAAAACGATTCCCAGACTTCCAAACTGGGAGCAAATTCTTCTTTTAACAGGTAAATATTTTTATATTTTTATAAATTATTAGAGAATTAAAATCTAAAAAATTAATTTTTTTTGTCTAATCTTCTCTATTTTATTTAGAATTTTTTTCTTTCAACTTTTTAATGAACATCGCATTATATACCAGGGATGGGCAGGATCGCGATCCTTTTGGATTCCGTAGATCCGATCTGACCCAGGATTTTTGGATCCGAATCGAAATCCTTTTTTGTGGAGAATCTAGGTTCTGGATAGCGATCCAAATTGAAAGGGGGGTGGATTTAAGGATTTGGATCTCTGAATCTCTGAATCGGATCGCTAATCCTTTTTTTTTTTTTTTTTTTTAAACATTCACACTTTTTTCTCGTTCACACTCACATTCACACAGTCTTTTCGGCAACTCAGGCCATTTAAGACTTTAGACGATAACCGTTATAAATATATATTATTTAGGGTCCAGGCATTCTTATTTAAGCCATTTGGTATCCAAATGGCTTAAATAAAATCATCGGACTGCCTGGGGTCCGAACCCGCGACGCTTGGTATACGAGGTTAGCACGCTAACCTCTACCCCAAGCCCCGAGGGCTCGCTAATCCTTAAATAAGAATTAGTAATTATGGATTTTTGCGATCCTTTTCAAAGGATTGTTAATCTTTTAAAACTTTTTGCTTTTTAATAAATACGTATTGATCTGATACAGACTTTTCCCCTATATAAAAATGATTTGATGTTTATTTAAAAAAAATTATTTTTGAGAAAAGTTATTCAAAGATTTTATTCTCTGAATAGGATTAGGATAATATATTATGGCCTTCAGATCGTCCTAATCCCTGTTGCCTGTGTAATGGTACTAATTATTTTAATCAAGAAAATCGAGTGAGTGCTTATCTGTATAGAGATGTATGATGATTTGTTGAGTTCGGGATCGATGTCTTCGGCGGCTATGTTGTAGTTTGGCTCGGCGAAGGCAGCTTCCTGGTAGACCGAAATGTCGATCATCAGGATGTCAGAACTCGGTGTAGGAAGTCAACTCGCAGATTCTTTGATTGTTGATTTTTTGATTGATGTGTTTTTAATTGTTTGATTTTTTATAATTGTTGTATTTTTCTTCCTTCTTCTTTTCTTCGTTTCTACGTTTCTTCGTTTATTTTAAATATTATTTGTTTTATTTTGTTTTTATGAATCTGATTATTTTTTAATGAATTTGTTTGTTTTAATTATTATATTTGTTTTAATTATTATTATTTAATAGGGTTAAAAGTTTGAGCTCTTGATTGGTTTATTTTTTGAGCTGTGTTAAAGGCGCTTTGTAAAAATGGAGCTCTTAGTATGAATGGGGCTTTTGAATGATTGGGTTCCACACCGCCTGACGTCAGCCTCGTCATTTGTCCTTCTGCCTTGACTTCCAGCAGTAACCAATTTTTTAACATCTCTGCACTTTGACTTTGTACTTATTAACTTGCTCATATCACTCGAAAATTCATGCCAAATAACAAATTTTGAATTACTTAAATACTAACTCACTCTCACTTTTTTAGGAAATTAGTTTAGACTTTGATTTTCTTGCCAATTGGATTAAAAAAAATTTAAAATTAAAAAAAAAAAAATTTCGATTATTAATTCACTCTTATCATTTTCTTTTTAAAATAAATTATTTTTAATATTTCCTAGAATTTTATGTTTAAGTGACCTTTTCTATGGACCATTTCTCGGTGTTGGTACAGTATGTATATTCTAATGATTTTTTAAAGAATTTGCTTATTTTTATACGTTTCATCCAAACGCCGAATAATATGCAAATTAGGCTGAAGAATTAAATTTTAATTCGGGAATTTTATTAGAATCTAGATCGGATTTGCAGATATGAACTGCTAAATCGGATCGGATCTCGCCGAATCATCGCTAATCCTTTTGCACCGGGCTGGACCGGATTAGTAGATCGGATCATTTGCCATGCTCTGTGGGGCGGATCACTAATCTTTTTAAATTAATTTGCCCCTCCCTATTATATACTCGATAGAATAGTATAAACTTGTATTTGAAGTTAAAATTTTGCTGGGACAAATCGTTAACACACGCTCCACATAAGTATAATTTGACGCACTGAAGATGGATTGCGTAGGCATTCCGAAATATTTGCAGAATAAATTATTTTAATTGTGGAAAGCAACTCGCTGGCGTAAACTTGTATATTTACAGTATTCGTATTTGTTTGGATACAAAAACCTCATAAATAATTGAAATAATATTGTGATTATTATTTTTAGAACCTGATCGTTGGACAGCAGCTTCCATGTATCAAGCTGCAAGAATTTTCGGGTCAAATCTTCAAGAAAGAAAGGCTCAGCGATTTTATAATATGGTGTTACTACCCCGAATTCGGGATGAAATTTGTGAGCAAAAACGTTTGAATTTTCATCTCTACCAAGCGATGAGAAAAGCTCTCTTTAAGCCGGGAGCATTTATGAAAGGGATTGTTATTCCACTTTGCGAGGTACTTAATAACAAATTACGCAACTTTTCTAACAACGCACGGCCGGAAGCCAAATTGATTTTTTAAATTTTTATCTTTCTTTAAATTTGAGTTCTAAAATTTTCCCGCCCTAGGCCTTGGTATCACGGGCGTAAACATGTATCCACCACAAATAATCGTAGTTCTTGTTTTAATAGGAGTGGATTTAACCACGTATGATAACACAATGTTTTTTTTTGACTCCTTAATAACAATGTTTTTTGTTTCAATAATTTATTTATTTAACATTAACACTTTATACGCATTTCAACACCATTGTCAGAACTGGTCAGTGTGTTCACTGCTCATATCTGATGATAACACTTGTGTAGAAATGCGTATAAATGTTAAATAAATAAATGATTGATACAAAAATCCTTGTGTTATCATACTTGGATTTAATTCCTCCTATAAAAGCATAATGTTTCAACTAGAGCCGACGGTTACCAGTTTAAAATTAATAGGTAATTCTTAACAGGAACAGGTAGATGAAGGCAGCCAGCAAAGAACAAAAACTCTATTTAAATATCGTCGACGTTTCGGGAACCGTCGCTCTCATCTTCAGGACGATAAATTGTTAATGTTGTTTAGATCGATACATGTAGGTCATACAAAAATTGCAAACACAAATCTGCATATACCATTAAATACAAAAATTCAGCCTTTTACTCTTGGTCAGTGCTGATGTTTCGGGCCCATTCAACAATAAATTAAGCCCAGGCACCTACAACGATTCTCATAGACAATTAAACATACATTTAATGGTATATGCAGATTTGTGTTGCAATTTTGTATGACCTACATGTATCGATCTAAACAACATTAACAATTTATCGTCCTGAAGATGGGGAGCGACGCGTTCCCGAAACGTCGACGATATTTAAATAGTTTTTGTTCTTTGCTGGCTGCCTTCATCTACCTGTTCCTGTTGATTATCACTCAGCCATTAATTTCTTTTCAAATAGGTAATTCTTGTTTCTTAGAGGTGGGTAGGGATTTGAAATACGAATACATTAATGGTTGAAGATCCTGTATTCGATTCCCGGAAGCCATGGGTCGATTGTCCATCAACAAAAACATACAAAAAATTGTTATTAATATTAATACTAAATAAGGAGGGCCTTTTTCGAAATAAATGATCAATAAAATGATTAATTCATTAAAATTAAATTTGACTAATTTAAACCATTTAATTATTTTTCAGAGTGGAACCTGCACTTTGAGGGAGGCTTTAATAGTAGGATCTATAATTCAAAGGAATTCCATTCCAATTTTGCATTCATGTGCAACAATGATTAAACTAGCCCAGATGGAGTATTCTGGTGCGAATTCAATATTTTTAAGAATATTCCTTGATAAAAAATATGCTTTGCCTTATACAGTGGTTGATGAGCTTGTGTGTCATTTTTTACGATTCCAATTTGAAAAGCGAACTCTTCCTGTTCTTTGGCATCAAGCATTCTTGACATTTGCTCAGAGATATAAACACGAAATAAGCATTGAGCAGCAAGAGGCTCTGCTCACCTTATTGCGCCAACAGTCACATCCAACCTTGACTCCTGAAATACGAAGAGAATTGCAACATGCGATACCAAGGGATTCGATTGAAGCTCCCTCAGATAATCCATCTCTAAAGATGATTGTTGAATAAACACAAAATACATTAAAACAAAAAATTATTACAATTTTTGGCTGATCTTTGCGGGTGACGGCTTGACCTGTTAAAGTAAAAGAACAGCTGTTATTACTAACTGTTCTGTACCTGCCAAGCCCATCCTATAAAGATACTCGGGTTTGTTTCTTATTGTATTGTATTATATTGTTATACGATTTCATTGTAATATTTTCTTATAAAAATAGTACACAAAAATGGAATTTATTAATCAAATCTTTTGTGGAAAATGTGAAATATTTCACCCAATTTCAATCTTACGTGTTTTTTATAATATGCTGACTAATTAATTCATATTTTGATTATATTATTTGTAAATAAATTAATAAAAAGAATTTATTATAAAGTTTCAGCAGTGTATTTTGTATAAACAAATGTAAAAAAAATTAAAAATATTAAAATATAAAGTCATATACAATGTATTAATATTATATTATTTATTTATTTAAAGGATTAGTTCAAAAGCTAGAGACTAAAGCAGGAGGAGTTAGAGATAGGAAATAAGGTAGCTTCATGGGGTGCCGGTAGATGGCTACGGCCAGAGGCCGGTTGGGTTTGAGGTGTGTGTCTTCGTGCACGGAAGCACTTCGGGTACATAAACGGGGCATCGAATTTTTGACATGAATTCAATACTTTCTCTCTATATATATATGTATATTAACATATAAATATAGGTAAGAGAAAGTAACAACAGGGGGCAGATGCCACTGACGGGGAGCACCGCCTTCACTGAAGGCCTGACAGGAGCGGAGGATATTCTTGTAGGTGGCTTTGAAAAACAAGCGTGTGGATAAATAAAATAAACGTCGATAAATAAACAAGAGAAAGAGAGAAATCAGCGAATTAGTAGTTAATAATTATAAAAGTTTAAATAATTATTATATAATCATAAACATTTGGTAACCAAATTGCTTAAATAAAATAATCGGACTGCCTGGGGTCCGAACCCGCGGCGTTCGGTATAGAAGGTAAGCAACTAGAGTAGTAACTAGATCAAGCCCGTAGGCCCCACCCCACCGATATTTTAATAAAAATCTGGTGTGACTGGCGCACAGCACACAACTTTCTCTTACCTTCGGTAATCGAAAGTTGTGTACTGTGCTTGTCACACCAGATTTTTGTGTCGACATGTATTTAGTTCCCGGCAGTAGGAAACATTTGAATGCAGATGTAAAATTTATAAGTGTGTGAAAATATTTATATTTTGTTACCATGGCAACCATTTCTCCTATCTTTCCTATGAAGCACAAGAGTAAAGTGTGCTTCAAACAATTTTGGGGCAAAACGAGAATATACATTTGAAAGAGCATCTAAAAAATAATTGATTTTTGAATTTTAATCAAAATCGTTAGAGCGAATTTTGAGAAAATCGAAAAAAACTGAAAAAGTACATCAGTAAAGTACTAGTACTCTTTGGCCGATTTTGATTAAAAGCTTATTTTTCCGGTCCCGGGGGTGTTTAACTTAAATATAAAATTTCAGCCTCATAGCTCAATTCCTTCATGCTTAAAATTGAACAGACACCCACAGACAGACCATGTCGCGAAAACCACTTTTTTGGATTCAGGGGACCTCAAAACGTGTATATCCATCAAAATCTCGACATCGAATTTTTGACATGAATCCAATACTTTCTCTCTATATATATATTACATATATACATAGGTAAGAGAAAGTAAAAAGTTAGTTTATTTATATTGTTTGTTTTTACTTTCTCTTACCTCTATATATATGTTAATATATATAGAGAGAAAGTATTGGATTCATGTCAAAAATTCGATGTCGAGATTTTGATGGATCTTCACGTTTTGAGGTGCTCTGAATCCAAAAAAGTGGTTTTCGCGACATGGTCTGTCTGTGTGTCTGTGAACAAAATATCTCAAGAACGAAAAGAGCTAGGAAGTTGAAATTTTATATTTAAGTTAGGCACCCCCATAGGACGTGACACGAAGCTTTTGAACAAAATCGACCAAAGATTACTAGTACTTTACTGATGCACTTTTTCAGTTTTTTTCAATTTTCTCTAAATTTGCTCCAACGATTTTTTTTAAAATACAAAAATCAATTATTTTTTAGATTCTCTTTAAAATGTATATTCTTATTTTGTGATTGAAATCTTCTGAAGACCACTTTACTCCTGTACTCCATAGAAAAGATAGGAGAAATGGTTGCCATGGTAACAAAATATAAATATTTTCCCATACTTATAAATTTTACACCTTGAAAATCGAATGTTCTGTACTGTCGGGAACTAAATACATGTCGATACAAAAAATCTGGTGTGACAAGCACAGAACACAACTTTCGATTACCGAAGGTAAGAGAAAGTTGTGTGCTAGTGCGCCAGTCACACCAGATTTTTTTATTTATTTCATTTCTTAGGAAATTATAAGTTCGCATTAAAAATAAAAGAAAAATTTATAATAATAATTAAAAAAAAAACTGCAGGAGAGAGATTTGAACTCGCACAAGTTAATTTGAAGGTGGTTGGAAAAAATAAAAATGCTGGCTACTTTAACAACTCAGCCACCGTTAATTTTATTAATTGTAAGAAAAATAGACTATATAATAAACAGTGAATAAAAGACGTATTAATAAATTTTAATATTGTACATATGATATATCATTTTTTACTACGTTTTATGCAGATTAATAATTTATAATAAAAATTTTAATAGCCTGGATAGTTTTCAAATTATTCAATTGGCAAACGTCACATTGTGAATGCCTTGATGTAATTAAACTAAAAACTCTATATAACATAAATATGATACATGTAATTAATTCTTGAATTCCCCCTGATTCCAGAGAACTAAAGCCATTTTAATTATATGATCTAATTTTGGAGTTATTGGCGATCAAAGTTAAGCTGATTTTCGACCTTAATGACATCACACACTCAATTATATATATAAAAAGCTTATTTAGCATTGTCCGATTAAAACCAAATTTTTTACCAGAGATTTATAATTAAAAAATGAGTTTTTTTCTAAAGTTTCATTGAGATTGGTAAAGAAATAAATAAAATATTAACTATTTTGTAAATTGAGTTTTAGAATTTGGATCTCAGATTCAAGCCTAGAGCCGGTTCACAGAGCGGCTCTCTTTACCCATTCGGGATCCCGAACTTTAAAACTCGATTTACAAAATAGTCAATATTTTATTTATTTCTTTACCAATCTCAATAAAACTTTAGAAAAAAACTCATTTTTTAATTATAAATCTCTGGTAAAAATTTGGTTTTAATCGGACAATGCTAAATAAGCTTTTGAAATATATAGAATTGAGTGTGTGATGTCATTAAGGTCGAAAATCAGCTTAACTTTGATCGCCAATAACTCCCAAATTAAATCATATAATTAAAAGGGCTTTAGTTCTCTGGAATCAGGGGAAATTCAAGAATTAATTACATGTATCATATGTTAGATAGAGTTTTTAGTTTAATTACATCAAGGCATTCACAATGTGACGTTTGCCAATTGAATAATTTGAAAACTATCCATGCTATTAAAATTTTTATTATAAATTATTAATCTGCATAAAACGTAGTAAAAATTGATATATCATATGTACAATATTAAAATTTTTTAATACGTCTTTTATTATTATTATATAGTCTATTTTTCTTCTAATTAATAAAATGAACGGTGGCTGAGTTGTTAAAGTAGTCATCATTTTTATTTTTTCCATCCACACTCAATTTAACTTGTGCGAGTTCAAATCTATCTCCTACAGTTTTTTTTTTTAATTATTATCATTCTCAAGCCTGTCCTTACCCCTCGAATACCCCTCGGTCGGAAGAAATAAAGAGGATCCTTTTCAATATTTTTATTTTCTATTTACCTATGTACAGTGCTGTCGGCAACTAAATATATCTCGACACAAAAATCTAGTGTGACAAGCACAGAACACCTCTTTCGATTACCGAATGTAAGAGAAAGTTGTGTGCTGTGCGACCAGTCACACCAGATTTTTTATAAGATATATTATTCATTGATTTAATATGAGAATTTGGACCAATAGCAGTGACGGCGCTAGCTTATTCTCAGGAGGGGGGCAGGGGTGGGGCAAACTTATTATCAGGGGGGGCAGTCAATAAATATATAGGCTGCATCAACAGAGAAACAAAAAATCTGGTGTGACTCGTGGCACCAGATTTTTTGTGTGACCTTAGAACCTGACAGAAGTTTCGGATTCGGCCAGTTTCGACCAAATTTCAGCCGAAACTTCGCCCTGCCCGAAACCTGAGTTTGAAAAGATAGGAGGATTATGCTCGTATACTAAAAAAAAACGTAGAGTGAAATTCGCACTTAAAAAAGGTCAATGATTTTCGCAAGAGGGAAAAAATGAAAATTTTAAGAAAAAGTGTAAAGATAAGTTTCTGTCAAAACTAAAAATTGAAGCCAAAATTCGGTTTCAACTGAAAATGTTGTTTCGGTCGTACTCGCCGTATATTTAGTTCCCAACAGTACGGAACATTAGAATTCAAGATGTAAAATTTATAAACAGGAGAAAATGTTAATATGGCGCCCATTTTTCCTATCTTTCATATAAAGTACAAGAGTAAAAAGTAAAAAGTGCTTCATAAGATTCCAAGGGCAATATACATTTTAAAGAGATTCTAAATAATGTCACACCACCAGCAGCGTACAGAGAAATATTTTCAGTTTTTGTTGGCAGGCTTCCTCCACTATCTCCTGAGAAATACCTGAAATTTTTCTGAAAGATATTGGCTATGCGCAGAATTTCTCAAAATCAGTATCAATTTCTTCTGAATCACTTGAGCTTGATTCATAGCTGGTGGATTTACACTTGTACTCGAAGAAGAAAAATTTTTTTTTAGATTGGGGCTCAATAAAGTTTTTTTTTTTAAATTAAGGTCTTTTTCGGCATCGAAGGCCATTTAGACCCCGTCTCTATTTATTTCAATTCGATTGGTAAAGTTATCGGATATTTTTTACTTTTCGATGACATTTTAATGGCACAAAAGAAAGATATTTACTTGACAAAAACTTGAGAGTAACTAAATTTATTTATTAAAATAAAGAATTAAAAAAAAAATCTGGTGTGACTGGCGCACAGCACACAACTTTCTCTTACCTCGGTAATCGAAAGTTGTGTACTGTGCTTGTCACACCAGATTTTTCGTGTCGAAATATATTTAGTTCCCGACAGTACGGTACATTTGAATTCAGATGTAAAATTTATAAGTATGGGAAAATATTTATATTTTGTTACCATGGCAACCATTTCTCCTATCCTTCCCTATGAAATACAAGAGTAAAGTGGTCTTCAGAAGATATCAATCGCAAAATGAGAATATACATTTTAAAGAGCATCTAAAAAAATAATTGATTTTTGAATTTTAAAAAAAATCGTTGGAGCAAATTTTGAGAAAATCGAAAAAAACTGAAAAAGTACATCAGTAAAGTACTAGTAATCTTTGGCCGATTTTGATTAAAAGCTTATTTTTCCGGTCCCGGGGGTGTTTAAGTTAAATATAGAATTTCAACCTCGTAGCTCAATTCCTTCATGCTTAAAATTGAACACAGACACACACACCCACCCACACACCCACCCACCCACACCCCACACACACACACAGACAGACCATGTCGCGAAAACCACTTTTTTTGGATTCAGGGGACCTCAAAACGTGAAGATCCATCAAAATCTCGACATCGAATTTTTGACATGAATCCAATACTTTCTCTCTATATATATATTACATATATACATAGGTAAGAGAAAGTAAAAAAATCTTTTTACATTGAAATAAAAAGCTTAAAACTACATTTACAAAATTACATTTTTTTAAGGAAAAGTGAATAATTTTAGAAATTTTTTTTATTTGGTTTTCGAGCTGATTGGGGGGCATCCAGGGGGCAGAGTTCCTTGCCGGAGGGGCACATGCCCCCCTAGCCCCCCGTAGCGCCGTCACTGCGCTCACTGTACAAGTCCCTAGAAAATTGCATTTATAATTAGAATAAAACTTGCGATGTTTATGGAATTTAATTCTAGAGAGATTGACGTGGATTAGCGTTCCTCAAATGCAAGGACATCTGAAGAATATAAATTTAATTACCTATTATTTTTAACATAATTGCGACTGTCTGTTTAAAATATGCATACAATCAAAGAAAAACAAAAAATAAAACTAAGACTAATCGAATTCTAGCAAGCAAAAACGAAAATTATATTATTTCAAAGGGAAAAAACCCTCTCGCCCGCAGAAATTTTTCCGAGAGAGAGGAGGAGGGGGGAAGTTATTTTTTTAAATGAATGTAGGCCTATAAAAAAGGTCCAAACACCAAGATGACCAGTGATCATATCAATAAACCAGAAAGACATTTGAATCGTTTATCCGTTACTTTCGAAAAGGCAACAGCTCCATATTACTTAAATTGGACATGTTGCCTTTTCGAAATAACTGATTAAGTTATACTATTATGTACTGTATTTATTTTAAAAAATATATTAATATTTTTTTATTATATCAGCAGGTTAAGGATTTTCTAGAGGGAGGGGGGAGGCAAACACCCCTCTTGCTGTCAATGCTT
Organism: Euborellia annulipes; assembly: GCA_023213315.1. NCBI lineage: Eukaryota > Metazoa > Arthropoda > Insecta > Dermaptera > Anisolabididae > Euborellia > Euborellia annulipes. The sequence goes on from JAKCPI010027339.1 coordinate 13,133, forward strand.
ATTTCTTTTAATTCAAAGTATTTAAAAATCCTGTGACCAGATAAATTAATTAATTTAAAAAAGGCTAAATATAGAGAAGCTCAATTAATCTGACAATTCTTGAGTGACGAATCATTTTTTACTTTCTCTTACCCTATGTATGAAATATATAGAGAGAAAGTATTCGATTTTTTTTTTGGTTTTTTATTTAAGATCTTTTTCGGCATCGGAGGCCCGTCTCTATTTATTTTTAATTGGTTGGTAGCCAATTAAATTGAAATTGTCGACGGACGGGATGCCAACCCTGAACTCCTAGCACAAGGGCCGGATACTCTACCAACGTGCTATGGCCCAAGGAGCAAAACATTTTTTAATTTTTTGTATTTATATAGACGACCTCTGTTTCTAATTAATCAAGGTATTCGAGTTT
>JAKCPI010027340.1:0-48331 GCA_023213315.1 Euborellia annulipes
ATTTACTGATGCACTTTTTCAGTTTTTTTCGATTTTCTCAAAATTTGCTCCAACGATTTTTTTTTAAATTCAAAAATCAATTATTTTTTAGATTCTCAATAAAATGTATATTCTCATTTTGTCTTTGAAATCTTCTGAAGACCACTTTACTCTTGTACTCCATAGAAAAGATAAGAAATGGTTGCCATGGTAACAAAATATAAATATTTTCCCATATAAATTTTACATCTTGAAAATCGAATATACTGTACTGTCGGAAACTAAATATATGTCGACACAAAAAATCTGGTGTGACAAGCACAGTACACAACTTTCGATTACCGAAGGTAAGAGAAAGTTGTGTGCTGTGCGCCAGTCACACCAGATTTTTTTCTCATTCACACTCACATTCACACAGTCTTTTCGGCAACTTAGGCCATTTAAGACTTTAAACGATATCCGTTATTGATTATTATACATATTTGGGTCCAGGCATTCTTATTTAAGCCATTTGGTATCCAAATGCCTTAAATAAAATCTTCCGGACTGCCTGGGGTCCGAACCCGCGACGTTCGGTATAGAAGGTAGACGCGCTACCAACTACTCCAAGCCCCGTGGGCCACTTTACTCTTGTACTTCATAGGAAAGATAGGATAAATGGTTGCCATGGTAACAAAATTTTCCCCGTTTATAAATTTTACATCTTGAAATCTATTTAATATATCGGCGTAAACTAAATATATGTAGACGCAAAAAATCTGATGTGACAAGCACAGTACACAACTTTCTCTTGCCGAATGGTAAGAAAAAGTTGTGTGCTGTGCGACCAGTCACACCAGATTTTTTAATGTTGACTATAAATTCATATATGCACCGAGAATGGCCCCTGTATAGAGACCGAAATATTTGCAATAAATGAAGTAGTAAGAGAGAAGAGGGTGCTGGTTTTATTCTCCGTGTCTTCCCAATCTACGATTCCCAGCTTTTACTATTTACTGAGCTCTTGTTATTAGATAAAGCTTTATTCATTAAAATTCTACGACTATAAGCTAAAGCTATTCAGTCATACAATTAAAAGAAGAAACTTGTTAAATAAGTTATATTTGTTCTGCAGGCCGACTTTGCCTCAGGAGTGTTCCAATTTACCTCTGGACTATGTTCCCTGGGGCTCAGTGATGCTGAGTTAGGACTCTTCTCAGGGGTGGTACTTTTCGCAGCCGATAGACCGGCTCTCACCGATGTTAAGACTGTTGAACACTACTACGACACACTCGTGCAAGCCCTCAACATTCAGGTAAGAGTAACAATTACTTTATCATATATTGATCATATATTGTGAATAAAAAAAAAAAATCAATTGGCAATTTTATTAAAATTAAATTATAAAAAATATAACTGCAAAATTAAGTGGCTAAGAGATTGAATCCACTAACAAGTCCACGTTTCTATCAAAGAAATCAAGTAAATAATTTATTTTATTTGGATTTGAACAAGCATTTAATTTGAAAAGTGAAAGTGCCTTGTTATGATGAACTGAGGTGTGATAGTTGGAGAATAAAAAACAGTAGTTTTTTGTAAAGGGTTTTTATTTGGCTTGGCGATTGATTTATATGAATGTCATTATAAGCCATTTAATAAATATTTCATTTTATTCAAAGTCAATCGTTTAGCATTGTCTTAAAAACAATTTTTTTATAATTTTTGCTATTTTCCCTGTTTTATTGTTGAAAATTTTCCTTCCAAATATTTTTTTTTAAATAATGACTGTATTTATTAAAAAAAATATTGGTATTGCGATGTGCAGGTGAGCCGTAGCCGACAGGTAGCAGAGGCGCAGCTGGCGACTTCTGTGCTGAGCAAATTGCCTGAGCTGCGCGCATTAGGCGCAAAGCATTCTGCACACCTCGAGTGGTTCCGTGAAAACTGGGGCAAGCTGCGCCTGCCGCCCCTATTTGCCGAAATCTTCGACATTCCCAAGTGCGAGGAGGATCTTCAATGAAAGGTACTTCTTTTTCTTAAAATATATTCGTTCGGAAAACATTTTTCCCTTGATTCAAATTCGTTCCGTCGCCCCTGAGATTGGCTGACTCTTCGTATTTATCCAATTTTTGATTATTTGCGAATAGATAACTAATTAATTATTTTTTTGTTTCCAGGATGGCTGCTGATTCTCCGGCCAGTAAGTCCCTCCTTAAACCTTCCCCACTTAAATTCTTTTGCATTTAATGCAAAATTTCTTTGTTCATTTCCAATCCCAAATCCTCTCTCTCTCTCTCTCTATCTCTATCTCTATCTTTCTATCTTTACCCTCTGTCTCTATCTTTTCACAATCTTTTCTATCTCTTGCTCAAAGGTTAGTGGCCCGATACGTCATTCGAAACCAACACTAACACAATCTATTTTTGTCATCTAACATATATAGAGATATAAATAATAAATATTATGCCTATATAAATTATTAAATTGTAATTATATATTAAACGTTTACTGTCAGGGTTGAGACAGGCCGACCTTCGGACGGATCCTTCTTTCAGCCTCGGTTGCTTCGATGTCATTTTTGCGAACATATAGACTTATTCAAGTGCAATCCTTACGTAGGTCGTATCCTTCGGTACAAACGTATATGCAATAATAATAATATTATAAAACTAACTTTTTACTACTACGAATTGTGACTTATAATTCCCTATAATTGCTCAATTTTTAATGTCTCGATGTACTTAGTTGTTAGTAGCGCGATGCTTAAGAAAGGTTCCGTCTGAGAGATCAGACTTGTCTCAACCTTTATTGGGGGGGTTCCTAAAAAATAAGAAAAAGAAGAAAAAAAAGGAAGAAGAAAGAGAGCCAAGGTGGGAAATGTGAATTGATTGGCATGATGGGTGGAAAGCGTCGAGGTTCAAGGCAAAGGGCCGGTCCCTTCTCCTTGTCGTCGCCAATCTTCGTGATTTATTGCCTGGGTTTCATCTTGACACTCACTCACTCGCCTTTTTTTTTATATTTTTCAATTGATTAATTATTCAAATAAAAAAAAATATAAAAAAAAAAAACAATAGATTAGATAGAATAAATTCCGGATGTTTTTTTTTTAAAGACGTACCCAGGTTTGATTGAGATCGATAAAGAAGCGAAAGATGCTCATCAATGTGAAAACAAACATATCATATTTAATTATTAAAGTACTGTAATAACCCTTTAAAAATAACTGGGTATCTAAATTAATAATCGACTACTTCTCTTAAAATTATATAAATATTATAATGTATATTCGATGTTGTTTAGTTGTATATATATATATTATTAATAATTATAGATAATGTTATATCAATAATAATATTATTATCAATAATAATAATATATTTATAAATTGGATTTTGGGATGAAAAGGTCCGGTGTATGATCTATTTTTATTATTTCTCATCTTGACTATTCTCAAGTGACTTAATGTAGACAAATCATATCAGATGTTAACGTGGATCCTTTGATAGGGTCTCCTTTTCAAGCTTATAAAACGAATATTTGAAATTGATAAATTTAATCGTAATTTCATCACATAATGTGTTCAAAGACAAAAAAAAAAAAATACATTTGCTACTTAAACTAATGAGTATTATTATTTTTTTTAATATTGGTGAATATATATAAAAAAAAATTCAAGGAGGCTGTGTGTGTTAAGAGGAATGCTAAAAAAAAAATAAAGAGCGCCTATCTATTTAGGGTATAAAAAAAAAAATTGATAAAATTGTGGCAATAATTCGGAAAGCTGCCATCTTTCCTTCTCTCTCCTCAAGTACAAACTGCGTTCTCTCTTAGATCGCTTCTTTGTGTGTAATTGTGTAAGTTTGATATATGAAATTTTAACATGTTTAAAAAAAAAAAAAAAAAAATGATTGTTATTAAATTTAAATATTCATATATTAAAAAAAAAATATAAATATTTCGTTTCTATTATTATTATGAATTGCATCTATTTATTATCTTCTAGAATATTTCTTAATGTGCTATTAATGCTTTAAATAAATTTTTACAAAGACAATTTGACTAAAAAAAATAAAAAATATATAAATCTTCTTAATGAAGACTATAAGATATTAATTATAATAATAAACGCATGGAGATATAATCACCATTTAGCTCAAAGCATAGAATTTAGTTCGAGTGAGTGAGCAAATAGAGGGAATAGAAATATATAACGAGGCTAGTCTAAATTAGCTAACTAACATTGTACTGGCTTGTATATAAATTCTGAATGAACAATTTGACTCTAAGATGGCACTTATATCTCCTGCTAAAACGGTGACTACTCAAAGTTGGTTCAACTCATGTTTGATATTCGTGTTTTGACATTCTTATTGTTTCTCTCTACATTTCATTTCAATGTCGTGTTCTTAAAAAAAAACATCTAATTGTTCTCTTTATAAAATCTCTTTCAAGTTTTCATAATCTTAACTTTGCCCATATTTAACTTTTAATAGATATTATATTTATCTTTGTTATCAAATTTTCATCTCATGTTTTTACATTTTTTAAATGAGGATTCACTTTTTCAAAAATTTTATCTTTGATAAAAAATAAATAAATAAATAAAAACCTATCAGTATTTTTTTCCTTTTAAATAAATATACTAGAATGTAAATGTGATTTATTTTAAGAGAAATGTTTTTTTTTATTGCTCGAATTAAAAAAATAAAAATAAAAATGACAATTGTTTTTTCAAAAATTTAAAATTAATTTTTTTATTTTATTTTATTAACTTAGCGTGCAATGGAATTATATTTTTTTGAACTATATTCTAATCTTTGTTTTTATTATCTTTGATGATACTAGAATTTAATTTCCCTAAAACTAATAATTTTTTATTTTGGATACGTGCATCCGTTTATGTGGATGCTTGTACCAGGAGCAAGCAGATTTGGGTTCATTTCATGGGCGTAGCCAGACTTCTTGTTGGGGGGGGGCCCCCCCCTTGGGGGGGGGGGGGGGGGGGGGTTTAAATTTATTATTTTTTTAAAATTACATGAGTGAAATGTAGTTATTTATATAAATATCGCTAATAAAAATGTATAAAATTATGGGGATGTAGTAAAATAGGACACGCATGGGCAAACCCGACGATCAAAGGAAATCCAAATAAAATTCATTTATCTTTTAACCTGTTTTTCAGGGAATTGGTTTTTTACAGTTTTTTTTTACATCGGCCTACTTTTATAAGATCTAAATTTAGCGGGCTCGCATCGGGTCTAAATGGCCTTCGATGTCGAAAAATACCTTAATTAAAAAAAAAGATCTAAATTTACTCTTTTATTAAGTACCAGCTTCACAAAGGGTTGTCCACATATACGTTAGGGAGAGGGGGAGGAGTAGGGGTCTGGCCAAAACGTTACTAAATGGGACATGGAGAAGTGGTAGTTTTATCTATGTATAAAACCGTGGGATAAAACTTGCCATCTATGTATGATCAGGAGGCGATGAAGAAAAATATTTCTTATCGATTCCACCATTTCATGTGCAGAGAGGGATCTCTACTTAAAACAAATTATAATTACTTTTTAATATGTAAATGTAGGTATTATATTTACGAGAATAGCCAAAACCAATTTTTCGAGTTTTTATTTAAAAACTACTTGACTAAAATCCCAACGCACGCAACCCGTCACTAATATATATTTTTTTTTTTTTAATATTTTCTTAAATTTTTCAATTACAATAAACTATTAATGTTGTTAAATTAAATTCTTAATGTCTTTTATCTCTCATTTTTTTATTCATTCTAAAAAAGCGTCTTTTTTATATAATTAAAGAATCTCGCTCTGCCTTTTTCAAATTTTGATGTAGTGTAAAACAAATTTCAACATATATACAACCCTTCAAAAAAAAAAGAATACTTAAAAATCAGAAAAAAATTAGATGTTTTTAAATTAAATTAAATCTTTTATTATAATGGGAAAAAAATTAATTAAAAAAGAAAAAAAAAGAAAAAATAAATAATAAAATAAAATTAAAAAAAAATTAATTTTATAAATGTTAGAATAGAAATAAATAAGTTTTTAAAATTCACTTTATTTTTTTTTCCCCCCAATTCGAGCAATGAATTCATTTAATTTTTGGATCTCACCATTTAAAATGCATTTAATGTTGTAACGAGAAGGGAAAATGAATAATGAATGACAAGTAAGAAGAGTGAGTACTTACTTATTATGTTTTAACAATTTATATATATATATATATACAAATATAAATTTAAAGGATAATAAAAGTGCCCTTGATTTTAAGAAAAATGTTTAAAAAAGATACAAAAAAATGATATTTATTTTTAAGATACTCATTATCCCTACTCTAAAAGAAAATTTATTATTATATATAAATTTATTTGAAAAATGGGATCCTCAAATTTTATTTCTTGTTTTTTTTTTTTATTTTGGAAGGAGGTTTTTTTATTTTTTTTATAAAAATAATTTATTGCTTACTTTATGGTTAGTGAACGAACCCTGGGGCTCCCAAATCTGCCCTGAGTAACAAATGAGAATAGGCCTATTTTTATTTGTAAATAGAACAATAGTAAAACTAAATTCAGTAGACCTAGGCCTAAAACGAACTCACTGCCTCAGCGACTTATTTATGAATTTATTAAAAGACATTATAAAAAAAAAAATAATAATAATAAAAATAATAATAATGTATATTTATTATTTTAATGGTTTATGTTTGTGCACAGTGTGAGAAAGTCTATATGTTATTGTTATCCGAGAGAATTTCAAAGCACAAAAGCAAAAAAAAAAGCCATAAGTACCTATTACATTGTTGAACGATACTATTTTGTTGTTTGTTTTTCCATCGTTTGATTGTTCACTCGTATTTTCGGTGTACAAAGACACTTCAAACTCGTGATTAGCAAATTTGGACTTTCATTTTTAATGCTAATATTCGGGTATGGTTTCTCTATAAGACTTTTAAGAGCATTCAGTCCATTCTACTCAATTTAAATATATTTTTTTTCTTAATAAATATATACATATATCTATATATCTCGTTTAAATTTATATATAATATATTTATGAAAGGGAAAGATAAAAGATCTTAAACTATATTGACTGTAAGCTCTTCAATTTCAGCTCTTTAACAATCATTGTCATTTTACATATATATCTATATATGTGCATAAATTTCTATATATATATAAATATATATGTATAACTTCTTTTTACTTAGCATCTCTGTGAAGGTTTTTGAACGTTTTTTAAATGGTTATATAATTTAATTTATCATACATATATAAATATTGTTATTTCATTATTATAAATGTCATCTTTTTGTTATATAAAATTATTTATAATTTTTACTACTATATTAATTGATGTTAATGATATACGAGATGAGACCACTTTTTGCACTACCCCTAAACCCCTGTTATTGGTGTTGTACAGTTTCTTAATAAAATATAGTATTCTGCTGGGGTTAAAGCATTTACAAGTGTATAAAAAATTTTAATGTCCTTTTATTTCAATACTCCGATTGAAAAATAATTTACATTTGTAAGTGATTACCCATTTCCTTTTTTTTTTTTATTTACTTATTTTTTTTTCCTTTCCTTTCATAATAGAATATGGATCGTTTGTAAATATTTTTCTAATTTATTCAGGCACGCCTTAGATAGAGATTTTTAATTTTCATGTTTAAGGTGAGAGCATGTGCCATCTCCTTTATAAATATTTATAGAGAAGCTTTTCATAGTAAATTATTTTAATTTAAATAATTAGAATTAGTTATACTCGATGACAAAATTAAGGGAATACGAATTATTTTCAAAATATAGCCTTAAATTGTATTTCATTTATTCATAAGGAGGTAGAAAAATGAAAGACGCAGCTAGAGTTTTTTCTTTATTTATATTTATTATATAAAGGTTTGGTTCAACAATGTATAAAATCTACTGTGACACTTTCACAATCGACTTTTCGTCAGCGCTAAAGATGGTTCAACTATGGAAGCGAAACATCAGCTGTGTGATTTGAATAAATAAAGAAAAAACTCAAGCTACTTCTCTCATTTTTCTACCGTCTTATGAATATAAATAATAATATCACAGCTATAAATTGCGTTTTGTATTTCATTTGTGTTTTTTATACTAAGTTCACTAGCCGTTTTTTATATGGTTGAAAATTTTGGGATCCTGCAAAAAGGCCAAAAGTATTTAATTAAAATTGATCCTAAGAATAAAGATAATATACAAATCAGGGGCGTATATAGAAATTTTTTTCGGGGGGGGGGGGGGCTGTTCTCAAAAATTATTCTGCGAAAAATTTTGTTTTTCGCGGAACCAAAAAAAAAAATTTCCCGTCCTCAAAAATTTTTTACCTTTAAAGGGGTTGGAGAATAGTAACCAGCAAATTTATAGCTCCACCTGAAGTCCTTTTATTTGGCAGATATTTCGATGAGTAGAACACACATCATCTTCAGTGCCGCGAGGATATAGTAGGTGGGCTTAGTCTATTTATATCAAATGCCTTAGGGGCGTTATACATAACGGAGGTGCCTTCTCTAAGCTGATGACCGCTCTGTGTCCACCCCCCATATCCTCGCGGCACTGAAGATGATGTGTGTTCTACGCATCGAAATATCTGCCAAATAAAAGGAAGTCAGGTGGAGCTATAAATTTGCTGGTTACTATTCTCCAACCCCTTTACTCTACTCATCCCAGCCTAATATTCAATCTATTTTACCTTTTTTTTAGAGAAGCAAAATTTTTTCCACCCGCGGAACCAAAATTTTTTTCATGTGCCGTTCGCGGAACAATTGGGGGAGGGAGGCGCGAGACCCATTATTGTCTCTATATCCCTATAGGGCTATATGCATTTAGAAAATTTCGGGGGCCCGGGCCCCCTCGGCCCTCCCCCTTATATACGACCCTGATACAAATAGTTTACGAGTATTTTCAAATTGGATGATGTAGTTTATTGTTTTTGAAATGTATAAGGACAGGGCCGGTAGGGCTGTATATTAATACGTCTCTTTCCCCTTCTTCCTCCCCCCCCTTCAAAAAAGTTTCAATTTTTAAATCTGAAAAAAATTTTGATGAAAATATTTTTTTCTTAGAATATTTACAATTGAAGCAATCTTTTAAAAATAATAATTTGATGTTTTTTTTTATTAAGATTTTATAATTAAAGTTTGGTAATTTGGAGAATTTTATCAATTTTTTCTTTATTTATGTACCCTATTTTGATCTTAGGTAGTAAATACGCTTCTAAATATCGCAGGGCATTGAAGCTAAGGGTACGTCCAAGATGCACGCGGGTTTCCTGAGTCACGGAGCCTGCGGCGGGTGGCGTTGAGCCTGAGTGCATAAAATTTCTTGATGCCCCATAAAATCTCTTGATGCCAAAGACTATTTATAGTCCCACCCATGCGTTTTCTACTTGTGATTATTTCATTGTTTTTATAAAACAAAATGAAAATCTATTAGAAATTTTCTAGGTTTGAACCATTAACAAATATATAATATTTTTTTAAAAACAATGAAATAATCACAAATAGAAAAAGCATGGGTGGGACTTAATATTGTCCCTCATTGTATCTGCGCGCAAGGAGCATGTCTCAGGACTTTTACCAGAATCAGGGCCGCCGCATGGTTCAATGGCGCTTGTGTGCAAAGTTATATTTCAGCGCCCCCATAAAACATAATTTGCAAATAAAAATTAAGATAAAATTATTGTTGGAAAACTTATATTTATTCAACGATAAATAAAATTTTTACATATAGCCTATAAATAAAAAAATTTTTCGCAATTCTGAAAAACTAAATATCTTCTAATAATTGATACCCCATTGGATAAATTTCGATGATAATAAGATTTGGAAAACTTGCGACTCGATTCATCTCTAGGAAAAATTCTATTAAATATTTGTCGAGGACAATTTTCAACTAAACAATCTCTAATTTTTATGTTCAAACGTTTTGGCCAAGTACTTGGATCATTAGCAGTAAAATATAATTTAAGATTAGAGGTTTCAGATTCCTTTAAGTTTGAATCCGTTCGCCGAAGAACGGATAAAACAAATGAACGGAGGATCGGCGAACGGTTAAAAACGCGACCCGTTCGCTCCTGTTCACTTCAACGACCCCTTCTTCGCGAACCAGTCGCGAACGGAATGCCCACCTCTAAAAGTATCGATACCAGTAAAGAATGGGAAGAAAAGAATCGATACCAGTAAGTATCGAGTATTTTTTTAATGCATTTTCGTTTGGCATCTTTAGGCATTTTATTCTTTAAACGATATTTATTATTAAATTCGGTCCAGACATAATTATTTATACCATTTTAGAATCAAATGAGTATGATAAAAAACTTTTTTATTTTACTACTCTGTTTGCGCCATTATACGATGCTTATACATATTCGTATATTGGCTCGCCGATTTCAGCATAACACGATCTTCATTTGTAAAAGTTGAGTCCCCTTAAGAGGAACCCTCTTCGATATTAGTAAATTATAGCCTATTTAAAATAAAATAAACTACGGTGTATTTATAAAAATAAGAGTTGAGAACATAATAAGAAGCCCTTGACCCGTGGCTCAGAGAAAAGACCTTCTCACGACGGGGTGCCGAGTTCGCCTCCCGTCCCATAACTAGTATCGAAATAAAAGTATCGATACTTTTTTCGTGTCCCTACTCACCCGTTGTGGTAGGGAGATTTTTGCGTCAATTGACGAGGGACTCTGCCCCCACTCAAGCCAAGGGTGAGCAGAGCAATCCCTCCGGCCATAGGATACCCCTGCTCCCACTTAATGGCTAGTTCACAAGTCTCACTGGATAGCAATGTCCCCGTGCATATGTCGTCACAGCCTGAAAGCCCTCCAGGCCCCTGGAAAAGTTCTTGAGGGGGGTTGGGCGAGTACGCTCTTATCTTACTCGGACTCACGCAACCCCGGAGCTTGATTTTGATTCGATGCCTCACAGCCATGGTATGACGGGACCCGAGTAGGGATGGGTCGATACTCGATTTTGCTGTATCAGGCACTAGTTGATACAGATATTCGTTCGTACCTGATACGATACAAATTTTAGCCAGCAGCGCACTATGATTTGATACGAGTCTCATATTGATATTTGTGTCAGAGTGAAGCTTGAGTTGATATGAGTATCATAATGATACTTGTATCAATGTGAAGCTATCAATAAGAACTCTCTTAACTTGATAAAAAGTATCAAAATGAAACTATCAAAATATATCAGAACTTTATTGCCTTTTATTTAAATTGTATTTATTATTAAAAAATAAATATTGTAGCTACAGTTGTAAACGATAGTGGAATAATATATTATTAATGTTTGATCATAGCTCCAATTAAAATTACATAAATGTAATATTATATTTAGTTTAATATATAGTTAGGCATTTGGATACCAAATGGCTTAAATAAGAATGCCTGGACCCCAATATATACATACATATATATTCATAATAACGGTTATCGTAAAAAGTCTTATATGGCCGAAAAGACTCCGTATGTGTGTGTGTGTGTGTGAATGGAAAAAAAGTGTGAGTGTTTTAAAAATATATATATATATATATATAGTTCAAATAATAATAAAAATATTTGTTTTTATATTTGTTTAATAATGTAAAGTACTAATTAAAAAAATGCCTAGACAATAATAGTACGGTAACAAACATAATATCTAGCCATAATGGTCTACGATTGTGAGAAAAAAATAACAAGGAACATCACGTAATAAAAATACTTCCTCTATATATTTCATAATTAGAGGTAATAGAAAGTAAAAACTAGTAAAAATTATAAATCTCCTTCCAACAAAGTAATACTTTTAAAAAATATTTCGCATGTTTTATAGTTTTTTATATAAACTTTGAACATTAAAATAAATACTAGTTTCTATTAATATTTTGATTTTGATTGATTGTAGTTGTGTGCGAAAGTGAGAGAGAGAAGGAGAAAACGAAATGAAAGAGTGACAAGGACAATAAATATACAAGATAATAAAGATAGGAAAATTAATGTATTTTGGTGTAATGAGTGTGGGTGATTATTTGTTTTATAATACTTAAAGTTATTAAAGAAAAATTGGATTCGGGTACCTGAAGGCGTTTGGAGAATGGAAGCCACGGATGGAATTAATAAAAGCTCGAGGATATGGTTGGCAGAACAAACAACGATGTTAAGGAATGTAGAAAATTCAGGAAGATGCACAAAGGTAGCAATTGCGGAGAGGTTGGATTCAAATAACGAAATTAAAGATAGACTTTTCTGGATCACACTAACGCAAAAACGATGTGAATACAAGGCCCTCACAATGGCAACTGTTGGGTTTACGGCAAGCAGAGAGAGACCTGAAGCCAGCACCCAAGAAGCGCTCTGATTTGTCAGAGAGTCTCATCATTAGCCAATCACAAAAGACCTTCCAAAATGCCTAGGACGTGACGATGACACCATCATGACGTCATAATCAAAAGACATTTGAATAATTAAATATGAATCATTAAATAAATTTAAAAAAATATACTTTTTGATACCATTTTAAAAAATAAAATAACTAAAGATATGTACTGTACATGTACTAGTATTAGAAAATCTGGTGTGACTAGTCGCACAGCACACAACTTTCTCTTACCTTCGGTAATCGAAAGTTGTGTTCTGTGCTTGTCACGGGACCAGATGTTTTTTTGTCGAGATATATTTAGTTTCCGACAGTACGGTACATTTGAATTCAAGATGTTATATTTATAAACAGAAAAATATTTATATTTTGTTATCCTGGCAACCATTTCTCCTATCTTACCTATGGAGTACTAGAGTAAAGTTGTCTTCATAAGATTCCAATGCCAAAATGAGAATATACATTTTAAAGAGCATCTAAAAAATAATTGATTTTTGAATTTTAATCAAAATTAAAATCGAAAAAAACTGAAATAGTACATCATTAAAGTACTAGTAGGCTACTCTTTGACCGATTTTAATTAAAAGCTTATTTTCACGCCTCAGGTGGGTGCCTAACTTAAACTTTTTTTTTAGTATTTTATTTTTGCTGTTTATGGATGTAAAAACTTATAATCAAAAAGAAAATCATTAAGTGGTATGTTCCATAATATTAATTCAATAGAGAGACTCTCTCTTGAGAATGAGACATAAAGGCTTCGAACGCTTCAAGTTCTCTCTAATAAACATTATGGAACATATCCCCTAATGTTTTCCTCTGATTATTCTACGTTATTTTCCTGAACCAGAGGGTTCGAGATTCCTAATTCTTCTCCATTCCTTATCTTTCAAAAGCTAAGACAGATAGTATAGATAAAAATATTTGTTTATATAACGTTTATATCTATCCATTTACTCTCTTTAACATTTTTAACTCAATTACAATTTTTTTTATTCCAAGGAGGAAATGAATATAGAGGGTAGGTAGTGAGAAAACCTTTTTTATTCGTTCTCTACTGGAATGTATTTGACAGATTTTTTCAAAAGCTTTCAGTTATTTTTAAGGTTTTATTAATTAAATTAATTAAAAACAACATATAGATCAGAGAATTTACAATACTATTATTTTTTTTCTTCATTATTTTATATATTTTACTTTTAGATAAATTATTTATACATTGCAAAATAAAGACATCCATATTATAAAAAAAAAAAAATTATTCTCATTTAAGAATCATTATTTTATTTGCTATACACAAGTTTTGTACAGTAGCTATCAATGATGTATCAAACTAAATATAGATTATAATTCTATTAAGGTACTTTGTGAAAAAAAAAACAATTCAATAATAAATGATTTTATATTTTTTCGATTCTACTTAACAGCCAATTTTGTAATAAATGAATAACTCTTGGCACTAAAGTGTCTTTCAGCCAGCATAAGTGTGCATTGCAAATACTATGTAGGATACACATTCACACATTATTCTATTTTTTTATACTAAATTTCGAATGCAATATTGTCGGATTTGTTAAATTATACATATATTTCTTGTATAATTTGTATACACATTTTTTTTAATAAATCATGGTGGAGCTTCTATACAAATAAAAAAAATAAATAACAAGAGAAGAATAGTAAACTATGATAAATCTCAAATATAAACAAAGTGCTGCACCTCTAGTGAAAATAAATAATAAAGTTTTTTAGGTGCAATCATGCCTTTCTAATACCATCCTATGGTTTCTTTAGAGAGCATGTCATATAGCAACGTTGCCAAAAAAGCTTAAGACAAAATTCTTGGAGATTTGTATTTTTAAATATAATAAAAAATTGTATAAAGTCAAAATACATCAAATATATTATATATTAAGCCAACAGTGAAAATAAAAATTTTTTTACAAAAACAAAAGCAATTTTAAATTAAATTTAATTTATTATATAAAAAATAGAAATCTCACAAGAAATATTGAGTAAATATAATATACAATTTCTTTTGTGACATTCCATTTTAAATGTATAGATCTTTATATAATTTAAATAGGAGCATTAAATGCTCAGCGCGATATGTACCAATACTGCTGAGTATCTCTCTTAATAAACCGAGTTTTATTTTATATTATAATATTTTTTTTATTTTATATAAGCATGAATTTATTTTTATTTAATATTATATAGACGTTCAAATTTTTATTACATAAAAAACGAATAAAAGTTAATTAACTTTTTATTAAACTCTAATTTATATATTTTTTTTAATGAACTTTAGTCCAGAGAATTAATTTTTAAAAACGTACGTTTATTAATTAAAATCATGTAGCCTTCTTTTATTTTGTTTAAAAATACTCTCTTGATAAGAAATTTTTTTTTTCAGGCATCTATGTGAGAAGTTTGTTAAAAATTTGGTAAAACTCAATTTATTGTTATTTTCAGCTATGCTAAATTTAATTAAATAATCATCACTGAAATATTTTCATTATATATACACACACTCATCCAAAAAGTTATTTTTTCTAATTTATATATTTTTTTTCCTTTTCTCTTAAGCATTCAGACCCATTTTATTTAATTTTTTAATATTTTTTAAGTAATGAGTACCGATTTGAAAAAAAAAGAGTGTCAGTGTTTAAGAGAAAATGTAAATTTGAATAAAACAAAGCTAGAAGAAAGAGCTTTTTGAATGTCTGTTTATACATATACACATATATAAATATATATTCTTTTTTTTTTTTTCTTTTTTTCTTTTTATAGAGCGTTAATGCGAATATTTGTAAACACATATAATGAATATATATCTATAAATATATAAATATAGCCGTTTAAAGATTTTTCTTCTAAACCTTTTTTTTTTTTTTGGGGGGAATTTAATTTTTAATTTATTAAGTCTACAAAAAGCACAATAAATGAAACAAGCTTAAATAATTAGAAATGCGACGACTGAAAACCGGGCTTCAGCTATTGAGAAGAGATTCTTTAAATATTTAATTTTATTTAATAGCAATGAGATGTGGCTGTAGACTATAAATTGGATATAGAAGGCGTAGCAGCCAAGAAATTAAATAAAAGATTTAATTAATCAATCGTCAACGTTTTGCTCGCAATAGACAATTAATCGTCCTGATGAAGGTTGTGATTTGCGACCGAAACGTCGACGAATGATTAATTAAATAAACTCTTCTATTTAATTCCTTGGTGCTACGTCTTCTATATCCAATTTTATTTAATTTTGAAATGGGTAATTTATCAACAAATGCAGTTAATGTAATAATTTAAGTCATTTTATAAAATTTTATGTAAGCTTATGTGAATTTTTTTGTTAAACATTTTTAAAAATGTTTTTTAATTTGATAATAAAATACCCATGGTAGGAGCGAGTAAGCATGAAGGGTGTTGTTATGCTGCCAGTTAACGAAAGCCGTCGAATTCTCTCAAGAAATTTGTTTTGAAATATAATATATACACAAACAATATATAAATAAATAATTTTTTTTTAGGTGAAGAATAGTTTGCTCAAAAGTTCAGAGACGGCCTTAAAATATCTAATTTTCTCATTTAAAATTAAATTAATTTTAGTTTATTATCTAATAGGTCTGTATTTGATTGACAGGTTTATCTCCCATAGAGAAAATGACTAAAAAGACATGAAAAGGTCATCAGTCCGAACTATATTGGGAAATTGCTATTTATAAACTTGTTTGTCGGGCTAAACTTTCTTTTTTTGTATACTTAATACACTCAATTTATCACGTTAAGGGTAGAATACTTAAATAATAAAATAAGGTGTAGAGGAAATGATAATTATGTTGACTATATTTATATATATTACATATATATGTATAATTATTTATAAATTAAAATTAAATAAAGGGAGGCTATGTACAGCAGCGAGGGTGATGGGGAGGCATTTCCGAAGGTCACGATTTTCGAGGCGACGTCGACGTCGTCGTCGGGGACGGTGGCGGCGGCGGCGGAAAGGCGACGGCGCCGCGGCCCACCGCCGGCTACTTCTTGGTAGGAGTTCCCCGTTGTGTCAGTCCCTCGAATCGTTTGAACGTGTAGTTGATGAATACCCAGTCCTTGTAAATCACTTCGCCATCTTGGGGTAAAGGCGCCGCAGCTAAAAAAAAAAAAAATTCGAATTTAAAATTTTAATATTTTTCTTAAAAATGACATATTTAGAAAATAAATAATTCAATTATAATTATATTATTTATTTGCTTTTAAGAATTAAAATTAATTTGGAATTATTCCCTAAAGTGTTTTATGATGATTTTATCTTAATAAATAAATAATTTTGTGTTTAGAAAATATTTTCTATATTAATACTTAAGTAAGTAATCATCGTTTTTAAGATTATTTATATAAAAATCTGGTGTAACTGGCGCACAGCACACAACAACTTTCTCTTACCCCTCAGTAAGAAAAAGTTGTGCACCTTAGTTAACTTGACCACTTGTATTTCATAAGTAAAAAAAGTCAAATTATTCAAAATTTCCATAGGCTCTGTGTATTTTAAATGTTGACAGCTTGAAATAAATTATGATTATTTTTCAAAATTTTAATCTCATATCTGGATATTTTATACACAATAGAAAATCCTAAATAAATACAAAATTTCATAAGAATGATCATTCTTCGTCTGGCACCTTTGCCTTTACGAGATAAATCACAGCTTCTGGGGCTTTTTGTTTTTTTTTTGACATTGTATGGTCCTGAAGAAGAGTCGTTTTGTCTCCGAAACGTCGACTTATAGCGGATGGAATTAATCCAAATAAATTGCCTGATCATCAGCTCTGGATTTTATTTATTCATCCTTCTCGAAATTATTTTAATAAAATATCTCTTGTGTTTTCGTCTCATATTTAAAATATTAATTGAAAATCAATATAATATCAAATAAAATATTTCTACTTTCTCTTTTCTTTAAATGTCTTGGACGATAGTCCGTTTGGCCAATCAAATAAAATAAGAACATTAAATTAAATTTCTGATAATTATTAAATCCTTGAAGATGGTTTTTCGTTTTCATTCATCAACAGCTATTAAAAATAAAAAGAAGTCTTAATAAATGCAACGTAAACGAGCGCTTACGAATTTCGAGTTTGACGTCGGGGAAATCGTCAAAGTTGCTGGTATCGTCAATGGATCGGACTTCAACAGGAATGGCAGCAGGCCTCTCCCGGATATGCTCCCAATCGACCCCTCTAAAAAAAGGGGCTACTTGAAGCTCATCCATCCCCCGTTGGCTACCCAAACGGCGCTCTGCTTCGCAGCAGAACCGGACGATTGTCTCTTTGGCGTCCTCCGAGATCGGTACTTCTGGGGGGAAGGTTAACGTTTCGCGCCAGTTCATAACTTTGCGATAAGTCTCCTGAGGATTTTCACTGCAAAAAGGCGGATAACCTAGAAAAAAAAGGAATTAAGTACTATGTAAGCCGATTTTTGTAAATATTTTTTGTATTTTAATTGTATTTTAAATTGAATATTTATTCAATTCATTCGCTCATTCATTCATTCATTCATTATGTATTTTATTATCTTTATATAGTTGTCTTAGGGGGCTCTCGCTGGTGTAGAGGACTAGGGTTCTACAACGAAAATCCCTGTTCAAATCCTGGGCATGCGGACAAGCCAGGGGCGGATTAAGGGGGAGCGGTGGGGGCGATAGCCCCCCCCCCCCCGAGAAGAAATTCAAAATGTTATAAAAACTAGTAATCTAGAGAAATTATGATTTCCGTTCATTAATTTCAATTGAATTTGTTACCAATCAATTTAAATAAATAGGAAAGGGGTCTAAATGGCCATAGATGCCGACAATGTCCTTAAATAAAAAAAATTAAAAAAAACCGCCCCCCTACAAACTTGCATTAATCCTCCCCTGGGACACGCCGGTGTTGAGGGAGTCCCTCCTCAAACCAGGACATCCTCGAAATCATAGAAGAGGTTGGATAAAAGGAACCGGGTGGAACCAGAAATAAGGATTATTTAACTAGCTAGGACCGAACGCAGGAAGAGGATTTAGAGACAGGAAATAATGTAACTTCACGGGGTGCCGGTAGGCCAGAGGCCGGTTGGTTTTGAGGTGTGTGACTTCGTGCACCTCGGGTAAATAAACAGGAATCCCGATAGGTATTTCAAATTACAAAAATATATAGTTGCTGCACTGATGATGGGTGGCGTTTTGCAACCCCAAATATTTGCAAATAAATAATGTGTATGGTGGATAAAGAGGCGCTGGTTATTTCTCCTATTTATCAATCTCAACATCCAGCCCAAACAATCAACGATAAAAAATATATAAGCTTTTTTTTTAGGGAATAATCCTAGGTCATTAAAAAATTAATTTTAACATTATTATTGTTATACTAAATGCACTTTTCAAGTATATCTTGAGCAACAATATTTTGAATAAATATTTAACCCGAAAGGGGATTTTCGAAAGTGGGGGAAAAAGTAGATGAAAAAAAGAGTTTTTAAGATACCAAATGACGCAAAAACGATTAATTAACATTTGTTAGCTACACCATTTTAAAAGATCAATTTTCGAACTAATCTTCTGCCAGAATGTTTTGCAACGCCTTTGCCTATTTTATATCACCAAAAGTGAACGTGATGCAGAAAACCAAAAGAAAATATTTATTTAATAAAGTCTTTATGGATTCTTCTAATACTCGCTGAAATCATCATCGACTAATAATTGAGTCCTTCATCAAATATGTAATTTCTTGTCTTATTAGCACTTCGTATAAATACACATTTAAAATATATATTTTTAAATATATTTTTTGTATTTACTCTCGCAAACATTGGGCTTATTGGACCTATTCCTAATTCATCATTTACTACAGTCCTGGTGAGTCGGACTAGTCTGAAGGGAGGCGCTAATATTAGCCACATTTTCCAAAGGATTGTTAAAGTTTTTTAAATAAAATAATAAATAAGAATAAAATTAAAAAATATTTTTATTAAGTTTGGGGGGAAAAGTGGTGTAGTTTCAAGTGAAACATATATTATTTATAAATGGAAATTTTTAATACATGTGAAATTTCACAGGTTTTGGATGATAATTTCTAACTATAGATATATGATTTTTTTTTTTGTCCCTTAGTTTGTATTAATTAATTTTTTAGAAATAATATTTTTGTGTTTGTATTATATTATAAAATGGGGGGGGGAGGGGGAGGTGTCATACTATTAAATATTTTTACGGGAGGCATGATAACCTACTATAAGCACTGATTTAAAGACGAATAATATTATATTCAGAGATTTACTTCTATTAAAATTAAACAGAGGCTATGTATATGTAAATAGTTTTTTATTATTATTCTATTGGGTTTTTTTTTTAGAGGTGGCGAGTAGGGTTGAAGCAGACAACCTTAAAATCCTGAGTTGGAGACAACTCAGGTTCAAATCCACCATCTGGCAAAAAAATATGCCTCCTCCTGTGTAAGGAAACGGGAACCCACCTCAGTAAAATATTAATAACCAGAACGGGTTAGTTCTGACATAATAGCTGAAGAGACTGGGGATTTTAGCATAAAGCAGCTAAGGAGAATGAAATACTTAATATGCATTATTGAATCATTTAGTGAACGAACCTATAAGCATTTCATACATGATGACGCCCAAAGACCACCAATCACAAGCAGGGCCATAGCCCGTCTGTAGGAACACCTCAGGCGCAATGTAGTCGGGTGTTCCGACGGTGCTGTAAGCAAGAGCTCGCCTATTTTTCTTCCACGATTCCGCTCGACGTTTGCTATCCATTGGACTTGACGCTAAAAAATACATTATAATTAGAAATGGATATAAAATTAAAGATGGAATTATTCTTATTTATTAAATTTCTTACTGAAATCAGAGGGTTTGGCTTGGCTTAAGTCTCGATAGAAATCTGTACGATGCGATTTCTTAAGGCCTGTGCAGAGTCCGAAGTCTGAGAGTTTGATGTGACCCCGGGCATCCAATAATAGGTTATCAGGCTTAATGTCCCTATAAACATGAAACCAGGCGTTAAAACTAAGGCATTAAATATTACTACAGTATACGTATATCGTTTTCTCTTTAAATTTGGAAATTTCCTTTTAGGGAATATTTTTTTTAATAGAACATTTAGAAAATTAATGTTTTCTTTTTATTTTATTATATATTTTATAAACTAGCTGCCCAGCCATCTCTCACTGTACCCCTTCCCTTTTTACTTCCTCGTATATTAAGTAGAGAAATATTCGACCTATAAGATTTTTATGATTCTCGATGTATTAGATCTCCCAGAGTTTAAATAAAAAAATTTATGTCTGTTTGTGTGTGAAGACTTAAAAAGACAAATAGTCAGAAATGTGCTAAATATTAAGAAAAAGGCCCCCTAATTATTTTTAAAATAAAAAGGTGAATTCAACAAATCTCAATAATAAAATGTTTCTAGATTTTTTAGATAATCACGCATTTATAGAGTTCCCGAATGTTATTACATTTTTTAAGAGAATGAATCATATTATCATTCAAATTTTATGAAATATTTATATATATATATTGATTATAGTGTAAGCAGTCTAGGGTGTGGCTTGAACTTCTATAATTAGTTAGGCTTTTATATATATTGATAACTTGGGGGAGGGAGGGGGGGGGTTGAGATATAAATTAGCTTTGAATTTTAAGTTAAGTTTTATATTTAAAAATTTCAAAGGCATTTGTGAGGTGAGGCTTATCGCAGGAATAAAATTTTTTATTTTTTATTATAATTTGGGAATGAATAATTTATTAAAATAAGAGAAAAATGAAGTTATTAAGGAAAAATTAATTATAATAATAAAATAAATCATTAACAAGAATATTGTATTTAATTTTGCACAGTTCTATTCACGCCTTCCTTATTTTTTAAATTATCTTACTTAATTGATGTAATTAAATAATTATTTTTTAACTAATTTCTTGAAACTTATGATTTTCGAGATAAGCACAAACTCGGATCTCTATGGTTCACCGACTGGCTTAAAATGGACCTCTAGAGACGCCTGAGTTTAAATTTTGGTATCTATTGATTTTTCCGTTTTGGAGTAAGAGCAGGAACGTATTTAAGGGGAGATCACAACCGCCGGCCATTCTCCCCCAAAATAACTAATAGGGATTAACTGAGAATTAATAAGAATGGTAAACCATTTTGAAATTTCCGATCAATAAAAAATATAATATAACTTAATTGTTAAGTGAGTGTTAACTAGAGGTGAAAACCGCCTAACAGAAAATTTTTACTAATGTGAATAACAACAACAACACAACATCAGATTCTAGTTGAAACAATATGTAGGCCTATATAGGAAAGATTAAACACACATTGTCATAAGTTACAATGATTTATTAAAAATTAACTTTTTCCAACTCTTGTGTCATCGACATAAGAGATTTATTAACTAGTAAAATTTTTAATAATTCATTTAAACTTATGACCTGGTATTGTTAATTTCTTATAATAATTCCAATGGAAATTTTAACAAAAAGTAACTAATTATTTTTAATCAGTGGATAACAGTAGCTGTGGTGTTTTCAAAATAATGTTAGAATAAAAAAGAGACGAAAATAGGGGAAAAAAATTGCAAATAGTAAAAACTCCAAATTGGAAAAAAAAATTTTTTTTAATAAACTCTAAAGAAAAAAAATTATCATCCTCCTCCCATCTGCCCTCCCGGATCACTGCAGCAACAAGAAAAATTAAATAATTTTTAACATAAGCTAGAATAAACAAAAATTTACTCAAAATTTTATTATTTTTATATGCAAATTTCTTTTTATTTTGATTATAATTAAATCAATATATTTTATACGTAAAATAATATTTTTTGGAGGGTATATATTTTTTAAATTATAATGTGTATTATTGTATTAATGTCTTTTCTATTTGGATTAGTTTATTAATATTTTTGCTATTTGTATTTTTTTTATACTGTTTGATACTGTATGTATTGCTGAACCCCGATGGCTGCTGGCTGAGGGAATAATAATAAAAAAAAAAATTATAATTAAATAGGGCCTATTATAAAATTCTATTTAATAAAATAAGATCAATATTAAGTGAGAATTCAAAAACTCCTACGCCACTATGTCTGGGAAGGGTTTAATAAACTGGCTGCATGATCTGCCCATATATGCCAAAGAAAGAAATTATATTCTGGATCATTCACCTATGAATGAAGCCAAGTTTATGTATGCTGTCGATGGCGAGAGCCGTTTCTGCGATGTAAAATTGCGTGCATTCTTCAGATAGCGTGTCTTTCTTCATGAGCAGCGTCATCATGTCGCCTGTAGACAGAATGTATTGCTTCATTATAAAAAAAACAAAAAAAATATGACGATTTTACGGTATTCTAAGGCTTCTGTCAGAACCGTAATTAATTATCTTGAAAACAATAAATTTAATTAATTTAAAAATTAAGTAAACCTAAAAGAAATAAATTAACAATCAGGTTTGATTTCATAGAGTGGCAAAGAAGAAAGAAGAAGCTTTATTATAGTCGACTATTCGAAGAAAGAGAGACGATATTGGAACTCGTTTGTAATTTATGTGAGCACCATGGTCAGTGAGGAAAGAAAGGTGAGTGACGGGGACAATGGACCCAAAGAGGAGGCGGATGCTGTGCTGAAGGAAGCCTCAAGAACAAAGCCTTGCCGTGACAAACGGCCTGCCGACTGCAAATCAACTTAATTGCTTACCAGGCTAGCTCTTGCGCAATTTATAAGTGAGATAATAAATAAATAAAAACACTTAAAAGGACAAAAAGGTAAGAAAATTTAAATATATGACCATGATGAAGGTTATATTTATTATTATGGTATAATGATTCAAATAATTAAATTCCCTGTTTAAGAAAAAAAATCCAGTGAAAG
Organism: Euborellia annulipes; assembly: GCA_023213315.1. Lineage (NCBI taxonomy): Eukaryota > Metazoa > Arthropoda > Insecta > Dermaptera > Anisolabididae > Euborellia > Euborellia annulipes. The sequence goes on from JAKCPI010027340.1 coordinate 23,299, forward strand.
CGAGGAATCCAAGTTTTATTTGGAATATCTAATGCGCTAGATTAGTGCTTCTTAAATTTTTGAAGTCGCGGGTAATCTGGTGTGACTGGTCGCACAGCACACAATTTTTTCTTATTTTCGGTAATTTTTTTAATTTTTTTTTTTTTTTTTTTTTTTATTAATTTTACGGGCGCGTCAACTGCCGAGGTTATAAGCGTCTCATTGTTTCTACATTTTTATAACAAATAGATATAAATATATATATTAACAATTTAAATACATATAAATTATATAAATAAATAATTATAACATTAATAAATCATAATTTAGATTTTTTTTTAAAGTTTAATCTCTTCCGGTAATTTAAAGATGCATTCTGTACTTGTTTACCAGAATATACATGTATATATACAAATCAAATTTTTAAATAATAATTTTTAAAATTTAAAAATAAAAATTTTTTCCCAAAAAAATATTTTTCTCAAATCTCGGGGTGGGGGGGGATAACTACACCCCTTACTCCCCCACACTTGTATTCGCCCTTGCTTGGAACTCAAGTCAATATCTCACGGCCTCCTATTTTTTTAAAATTCAGAATGGTTAAAAAACTATTTATAATTTTGAATTTCCCATAAGCACACATTTACTAGTCAATCCATATATATAGTTGCTGCATTTATTAATGTTAAAGCGTGAAATAAAATAAACACGGTTATTATGTTATGATTAATGATTGTGTTGTTACTCTTCGCGACCCTCCTGCGGGTAATCCATGGTCTCTCTAAGGGGCCGCAGCCCACTATTTTAAGAAGCACTGCCCGAGATAATGCTTAGTTTTCGGTGAATGGAGGAGGGGGGGGGGGAAATAATCTTATATCTTATTAGAGAAGGATTGTTTTTTAAAAAAATTCAGAATTCAAAGATTTAGCTACAAAATCATAAATTATATGAATAAAAGAGTAAAAATGGTTGCCAACATTGACTAAAATGGAATATATATTAAAAAAAAATAATAATAATTTTTTTACAGAATTTAATTAAATAAAAATTGTAGCGCCTGAAATGAAAGCGAACCAGTTATACACATGTGATTAACTGGTTGCCTATTCTTTAAAATTAATTTCACAATGTTTTTTTACATATCACAATTTTTTTTCTTGTTTGTTTTATTAGAACAATAAGAAAACAAGTTTGTTCACTCACTTTTTACTTTTTTTTACTAAAAACTTAATAATTTAGTTTTATATTTGATAAAAAAAAAAAAACCTTTTATTCATAATATAAATTGTGCAATTAATTAATTCAAGGAAACAGTAAATGTCAACATTAATGACAGAACGATGTTAATAAATTGCATAAGATTCATGGGACGTTAATTAATTAATGCGAAACGAGCAAATGAAGAGGATTCTAAAACATTATGTTTAGGATACCGACATTTTTTTTTTCAATTAGCCCTATGTATTTGTTTTAACTTTAGAATTTTGAAATTTCGTAAGAATTTTTTGTTTACTTTCAAGGTACTCAACAAAACCTAATTTTAGTTAAATCTGTTTTTTCTTCTTTTTTTTTGTTATTGTTTCCATAAATTCAGCCATCTCATAAATATCAAATATAAAATTAGCTAATCTCCTAATGACCAAATTGCAAGAGGGTTGAAAAAGTTAGATTTTATCATTATAAAATAATAATAATAAAGATTCTTCCCCAAATACCTGAAAACTGGTTGGGAACCAATCTAAATACGCGCACTTTGTTTTGAGGGCTATTTCAATTTTTATCTATTGAATATTATATTACATACGATAATATATTTTCCAATAAGTTTGCTGACAAGTCCTATAATATAAGTTTTCTCTTGTAAATAGGTTAATTTAATTTTTAAAGGATAAAAAGAATATGATATCAAAATGAATATAAAAAATAGCGCTGGAAAGTAAAAGTAAAAGTATGTAGAATACTATTCAGTCTATCGATGTCGCTATAAAAAGCATTATCAAGTAAACGTCTTTTTTGTGTTATGCTATTTGGAAAGTATTGTATTTCTTATTTTGTCTAAGAACTAGAACAAAAAAAGGAGCGGGCTCTATTGTGTTTATTCTATCTAAGAAATTCAACAAACGGCATATACCATAATATAAAATAAAAAGAGGTGAACCCAATATCGATAACAAAATAATTAATAATATGACGGAGAGGATCCACGGAGAGAATTTTTGTAAAAATAAGTAATTTTACAAGAATTTCTTGAATTGAATGGCTGTAGATATTCAATTGGAAAAGGAAACGGGAGCCTTCCCGGGAACAGCAGCCAGGATAAATAAAAAAACTTTATATTTCGTTTCGGGTGCTATGAGTATTTTTTCTTTTTTTTTTAAGTCTTTTCGTCATCTTAGGCTCCTAACGTCGATCAAAGGGCACGCCGGATGATCAGTGTGATATATGCCCCCTAATGATCGCCAGCGCTTCCTGAAGGATCAACTCCACCCCCCCCCTCCTGGGCTGAATCGCAGCATATAGTGTACTTAAACTATTTCCACGTAAAGTTTTATTGAAATACTTTTTAAAGAGTATCTAAAAAATAATTGATTTTTAAATTTTAATCAAAATCGTTAGAGCGAATTTTGACAAATCGAAAAAACTGAAAAAATACCTTAGTAAAGTACTAGTAGCCTTTGGCTGATGTGATTGAAATTTCTTGAAATACTTGCGACATAGGTACTTGGCTTAAGTATAAAATTTGAGTATCGTAAGTTTTTTTCGTTTTTGAGTAATTCCCATTACCTACATTTTTTGATATTTTCCTTGAAATTAATTTAATTTATAGGTGAAAAAATCTTAAATTTCAAGAAGATCGATTCCAGAAAAAATATCAAAACATAATGTTTATGTGAATTTCTCTGAAGAGATTTTATTGCTTTTAAATGCCTGTTTTATTGTTTTTCTTGAAATTGCCATTAAAAGGAGGTGATTCCCTTTAGCTTGAATTTGACGTCATTTTCACAATCATTTGAATGGATTTTCAAGTGAAATATCAAAAAATATGGATTAAATTAAAAACTCAATATGGAAAAAACTCTCGATACACAAATTTTATACTTTAGCTAAGTATTCATGTCCCAAGCATAGGCAGAAATTTCATTCCAATCGACCAAATAGTACTAGTACTTTACTGATGTATTTTTTCAATTTTCTTTCATTTTTCTCACAATTCGTTTTAACAATTTTGTTTAAAACATTTTAGATGCTCGTTAAAATGTATATTCTTATTTTGTAGACAAAATTGTTTGAAGCCCACTTTACTTTTGTACATCATAGGAAAAGTAGAAGCCATGGTAAAAAAATATAATGTATGTATATCTTGAATTCTAATATATTGCCGGAAACTAAGTATATGTTGACACAAAAAATCTGATGTGACAAGCACAAAACACAACTTTCAATTACCGAAAGTAAGAGAAAGTTGTGTGCAGTCCGACTAGTCACACCAGATTTTTCTCGAGCAAAAAAAAATAAAATAAAAGAACATGCGATATTCTTTGAGGAATTGTTATTAAAATATTTGTGTAATGTTTAAAGTCTACATGGCCTAAGATGCCGAAAAGAAATTGATTTCATTTAAATTGGCTACCAATCATTTGAAATAAATAGAGGTTGGGTCTAAATGACCTTAGATGGCCAAACAAATTAAAAAAAAAAAAAAAATCACTTGAATATATTTGTAACAGTTTTTAATAATTATTACCAATATTCATTAAAACAATAAATTGAAAATATGCTGTTAGTGAACAGAAACTTACCGCCAGGCAGGAACTCCATGATAAGGTATAGGTTGATGGGATCCTGGAAGCTGTAAAACATTTTAACGACCCATTGGTGGTCAGCTTCTACGAGGACGTCCCTTTCTGCACGCACATGGGCAACCTGCTCTTTTTCAAGCATATCAGCCTTTCTCAGTATTTTCATCGCGTATACGTGGCCGGTGTCTTTTTTCTGGACTAGACGCACCTCACCGAAGGCTCCCCGTCCGATGACTTTTAGGGGCTCGAAGTCTTCAACCCCGAGCCGAGATCGTTTTAATCGCAGGAACTCAGTCTCCTTTTGTGCATGCTGCTGCCGTTTTTCTTGTTTCTGTGCCTCCGAAAGACCCTCATCCTTTAACGATTCTTCGAGTTTCGCTAACCTAATAAAGGAAAAAAAAATTGAATTATAAACCGCCCGTATCCTTAGTTATCAAGGTTTTTAATTAAATAAGGTAGAAAGAAGAATATAAAGTTTAAAAGGAGACAAAGAAAGAATTTCTAAATTTTCTTCGTTCAACTTAAATAAGAGAGATTTAATAAGTATTTTTATATAAAGTATTAATACATAAATTCAATATTAATAAAATCTGGTGTGACTGACACAGGACATAACTTTCTCTTACTTCAGCATTCAAAAGTTGTGAGCTATCACACCAGATTTTTCGCAGTTCATCAGCAAAAAAATACTCAAAAATTATTTTTACTTTTATTTTTTCCTTTATCCATTTGGTATCCAAATGGCTTAAATAAAATCATCGGACCTTTCCAAGGTTTATGAGAAAAAATAATATTATATTTATTGTTGATTTGATTGTAAAATATAGCTAACTTCAGCCTTGACTGATTTGTTGATATCATCACAATCCTAAAAAGGTTTTCTTTCTTCCAAATTAGTGTTTCTAATTTAAACGTTGAAAGGCTTTTAAAATAATGCACTTAATTTTTGAGAAAGAATCATTTTGGAGAATTCAATCATACAAAAGGAATTTGAGACAATTCTAAATGGCATTAGAAAAACAATGGATCTATTAGAGGATTTCTTAATTTTAATTTTAAAAAACAAATATTTCACAATAACATATTAATTTAATAAAAATTTATATTTTGGATGATTTGGCTTCATCGGGTCAAGAGAGACATGACCGAGCTTGGTCTGTCGGAGACAGCAGCATTGGATAGGGGGTGTGGAGGGCGAGAGTGAGGTCCGCCGACCCCGCACCGCGCGATTGAGGCGAGGATAGAAGAAGAAGAAGAAGATTATTTTATATTTTTGTCATTGTTACTATTTTAACTTTTGAATATAATTATATTTTTAACGAAATATTTCCAACGTTTTCAAAACTTCTTTAATTTAGGATTCGAAGATTCGTATAGTATTTAATAAAGAAATAAAATTTTTTCACAACTCACATTTATAATAATAAATCTAATAAATGGAGTGAGTGGAAAAGGTATTTTGTCCAATAATTTCATATTCACAAAGCCCTTTGATTATTTTGTCACTTATTATTAGGTCAGTTTTTTAAATTTTCGAGATAAAGCAACAGGTCACTTAATCCCAAATTGAATCTTTATTGATTTAGAAGAAATGGAAAAGTTAAAAAATATGTTGTTTATTCTATGTACGTTTACCAAAAGGATTAGAGAATTTTAGGACCAGAAGAAAGAATTATTTTTTTTATCCAATTCCAAATAAAAGAAAAAAATTTTCGTAAGAAATTATTTTCGGGCATACTAATATTTTCTTGTAGGGCCTGAACTAGGAGCTTTGTTAGGAGGGGCAATTACCGTCCACTCTTTGCTAATATTATAATATGCCGCCCCCTCCCTTCCCCCGCGCTGTCACTGTAACTATGCCAAATTGATTTTAATATGTCAATTTGTGAAGTGGTTATATTTCAACAATTTTGTCACTTGAACTGATTGTATCGTATACAAAAAAAGTTCTTAGCATTGCTTAGGATATATGTACAGTGAGGGACAATATTAAGTCCCACCCATGCGTTTTCTATTTGTGATTATTTCATTGTTTTTATAAAAGAAAATTCAAATCTTTATTGGAAATTTTCTAGGTTTGAACCATGAAAATTTCCATTAAAAAATATATAATTTTTTTTTAAACAATGAAATAATCACAAATAGAAAACGCATGGGTGGGACTTAATATTGTTCCTCACTGTACAAGCATTTTATGTATATTAATAGTATTAATATACATTAATTTAATACCCACAAATTGACAACTCTTCATTTGGCTCAATGCATTGGCATTTGAGTGCATACTCTGGCAATATTTAATTATAGCCGAAACCGTCTCCTCTACTCTAGAGTTTCCTTTCGTAGAGGCTTACTTCCTGGCTGCCCGCTCCCTTACCTATTGTTATTTTAATATTTTAATCTTTCTTTGAATTTGGGTTTAAAATTTTCTACGCCTCTAAAATTTTGCCGCCCTAGGCCCTGGCATCATAATCATATATCCACCTCGAATAATGGTAATTCTTGTTTTTTAGAGGGGGTGGGAATTTGAAATACGAATATATTTATAAATTATGCATAATATAGTTAAGTAGAATCTGTTAATTTTTGAATACCTTTGATTGCGATTTGCTCACTTTTCAAAAGTTTCTTAACAACTTATTTCCAGGGCCGTATTTTCAAAGAGGCGAACTAGGCACGCGTCTGGGGCGGCAAAATTTGTGAAAAAACCTTATTTACATACGTATAATTTTTTTTTCAAATGGAAAAGTATTTAATGTTGAAAAGGTATAGGTAATCAGAAGCCCACCAGCGTGTTGGGGTATTTCTCAGTGTTGTGGTGGTTGAAGGGGAGGGGGCGGGCGGCAAAAGAGTTCACTGCCAAGAGGCGGCAAATGTCTAAATCCACACCTGCTAATTTTATTTTGTTTTTATGAACCACTTTTCCCGCCCCCCTGATATGTGCCGCCCGGAGCACATGCCCCCACTGTCCTCCCTCCCCTAGATCCGTCCCTGATTTCTTGTATATACGATCAAAATATTAGAAAAAAAGAAGATAAATAGACATTCTTTGCACGTAATAAAATAAAAAGGTAGTAGATAATTTATGAAGAATGAGTAAAAGAAGAAAAAATATAATAATATAAAATTACTTTAGACTGTTTTATTCGGAGTAAAGAAAATTGCAGTGATCTATCAAGGGCAGGAAAGGGGCGTTTGTTTGCAAGTGCCTCGAATTGCTTCTCCATTATTCTATCTTAAAATGTGATATTTGGCATCTTTTAAATTCATTTTCATCAAATCTTTCCATAATGTTATCTAATTGATTTTTTTTAATCTATTTAACGCATCCATTTGGAAATCTTCCGAATATCTGCTTCAGTGAACAATTCGATTATAAGTCTAAGTTGATTTGTTTAATTACAAAAAAATCATTTTAATCATATAACTTGTTCAAGGAGAAGGAATCTAAATTATAAAGGAGAGTCGGGATTACCTCTGTTTTCTTTCGATGTGTTGTGCGATGAGATTGCTATAGTAGTTCTCGAGGGTGACCTTGGCTTTGGTTGCTTTGTCCAGTGTATGCCCACTGAACCGAATCGTATTTTCGGTGGCCGCCATTTCCAGAACCCCTGGAAAAATAAACAGATCGTAGTTTAGAACACATGTGCAAAAATCCATAAAGTTGGTAATAAATAGCGAGATGCAAGCACAGGTTATAGAAATACTTTTATAGAGACTATAAAGTTAAAATATTATGGATAAAATTATTGCCTTGCAATGTATATATAATAATATATATATGCAGATTCTAAGGGGATATTTACCCCTAAGTTTTCTCCTAGTCATAGAACGTAATTGCATGTCATTGTAAAGGGTTAATTTGAAACATGGGGTGAATAATTTACGAGATGACTCAATGACATGGGGAGGTTGCCAATTCGCATTGATAAAAAGTCTACTGTGAAAATTGTTCGTTTTATTGCAAATGTAATGTAGATGAGTATTTATTATTAGAAGCTATTATTCAAAAACGACAAGTGATGAAAAAAATTCTTTTATTTTAATAAATTTTCTTGATTGTGATTAAAAGAATATTTTTCTTTGAAATTTCGATTGTATAGATGATTGATTCGTCGTCACGTGCGTGGCAAGTGTTAATTCTTAACACGTGATGACTCCTAAGGTGGTTTATAAATATTGACAAGGTGGGGTTGAATACCTGACGTGACTGGGCCACACGAGAACACGAAAGGCTTAAGAACGATTGACTCAAAATAAACTACGAAAGCCTTTTAGGCAACTTATTTTCTTTTATATTAATCGGTGATATGTTAGAGTTTAACTTTGTAGATCACAAATATTTTATGTTAATTGATTTTTTCCAAACTAGAGAATAATATTTATCTAAAATCTATTTATATAATTTGCTAGTCAGACTTTCTGTCACGCATATAAAAGCCTATGGAGATCCATGAGGAAAAATCCGAAACCCGGCTTGTTTATAAAAATTTTCGAAATTCTAGTCTATGACTCCTGAACCGAAAAAATTTAATTTCAAATTTAGCTGGATAAAACGGCATAAGACCCGTTCAATTCAGAATTTTATTCAATGCTTCACTTTTTCCCAAGGGCTGAGTTAGACTGCCGTTGGCTTGATATAATAAAATTTGAATAATACAAAATTTCCATCAATGTGATTTTCTATTTATATTTATAAACTTGACAAATATCATGTCAAAGATATATAGACTAGATTTTCTAATAAAATCTATAAATGTAACATAATAAAAGATATATATCAAAATGATTTTTAAAACAGGATACGTATAAAAAAAAATCTATTTATCCATATAAATAAAATGTAAGCTTTTTTTTTATTTTGATCAGTTGAGTAAAAAAAAAAAAATATTTTATTAGAATTCCTAAGCAGAAGAGAACAAAAAGGTAAAAGAAGCAGGTGGAAAGGACTAGGACTTGATATCGAGATGCACATGACCAGACAGAGTGACGACATCGTCATCAAGGTGTTGGTTTTCTAGATAAGGAAGCATTGTTCATTATTGCCGGTCTGATGATTCACGTTTGAAACAGATTAAAAAAAAAAGAGGTTTTGTTCAGCTAGGAAAACTGTAAAATTTATCGTCTTTTAAATGTCAAGCAGATTACAATTGCTGTTGGCGTGCAAATGTCGTATTGTGTGGAGAGAAGTTGAGGGCGCCTGGGCCACGTCAATGGAGGCGGAACGCAATTTAGAGCAGAAGCATTTTTAGTTCCGGCTGCGCCCGACTTCCGGTTCCAGATGACGATCCTACGGGAGGTCTTTCAACTTTATTCTTTAAATTCCGGGTTCAAATGACAATTTTGAATCTTTTAAATAATCATGTCAAAGTCTTAAGGAGTATCATCTCGTTCCTTCAGCAGCGAACTAATAATTCAAGAGATCGAGTTTATGAATGGAAAGAAGTAACTACAAAAAGAATGATCTGTTTACAATATATATGGTAAGAAATTTTATAGTCAGCTATGATCAAAGTTGAATAAAATTTTGAAAAAGTCAATGATATCTGCATTGCGATGCTATGAGGCAAGAGCGCGTTTCAGTTATTTTATTTAATCAATTTTTGAAGTTCTTATTATTGTAAACTCATATCTGAATTATTTGAAAATACTTATAAATTTTGGTCTTATGAAGATGTTAGAAATAATACAAGTATCGGTTTCATTTAATTCTCATTTCACTCTAGAATGAAATTTATGAAAATTCCTTCCCCCAATGGCTTAATTTGATTTCAGTATTTAAGATTAAATTTATACATATATAAGAAAGTGATATAGGGTTTTCAAATATCCTCCAGGCATTTAAATGTGGTAATGTATTCTGGTCTCAACAGCTAATTGTCTTGAACATGAGAGATCTCTCTTTAGCAGACAACATAATTTAGTACCTCACTCACCCACCTTAGCCTCATTTTCTCTCTCAACCCTATGACGCCTTCTAAAGAGAGTTTGCCGTATAACAAGTTGTAATAGAAATGTCGAGTAGAATCCCAGCTCAAGATGAATGTTTTCATCCCAAAAGTAAAAAAATCTCATTTAGTTGTAAAAATTGATATAATAAAAGATTCGGAAAATAGAATAAGGTCCGTTCTTTTTGAAAAATATTTTTTTATTATGTGAAAAAATGTTTTATCTTAGCGCTAGTTTGGCTGGAGGTAATTTAGGTGTAATCTAAAAATAAAAACTTCAGATTTTTTCAAATTATCTTTACTAGTTAAACAAACTTCAGTCCGAAATTTATCATTTAGATGTCATGCTTTGCTTCCACACTACAAGCAATGAAATTATTATAAAACATTATAATTATGTTTAATCTGAACCATTTTAGTACCATATCCTTATATTTTATCTCCTGAAGAATTAAGTTGATCAATTAAAGTCATGTCTCCTTTTATTTAGAGTAGGGGTAGTTGTGTCGCTTCATCATTTAAGAATCATTTGTTCGCTTCCCAACCTAAGGGATTAAAATTCATTATCGAGGAAAATTTTGTGTTAACAGCGAGCTCATCTTATAAGATAGAAATGTGTGACGATTTGTTCATTGATGTTTGTACTAAAGATATTCGATCACAATGAGATTTTTGAAATATTTACAAATGGAAGGATAATATCCTTGTTATTTATTAAATATACATATTTAAAATAAATAAAATGAGTCTTAATAAATAGAGAATAAGAACGTGTCAATAACTATTAACTAGTGTTTTAATTAGTCTCGAAAAAAAACTATCTAAACCATCAAACCATTTTATTGTTAATTAGTGCTAGAAAGATTTTAATTATTTTTTTTAACATTCCGATGATTTCAAATAATTAAGAAGACTCGACTTGAAATATGATCAGCATTTTTACCCAGCAAAAATTCAAAATGACAACTAGAGATTTAAAAAAATCTGGTGTGACTGGCGCACAGCACACAACTTTCTCTTACCTTCGGTAATCGAAAGTTGTGTACTGTGCTTGTCACACCAGATTTTTTGTGTCGACATGTATTTAGTTTCCGACAGTAGGGTACAATTGAATTCAAGATGTAAAATTTATAAGTATGGGAAAATATTTATATTTTGATGCCATGGCAACCATTTCTCCTATCTTTTCTATGGAGTACAAGAGTAAAGTGGTCTTCAGAAGATTTCAATCACAAAATGAGAATATACATTTTATAGAGAATCTAAAAAATAATTGATTTTTGAATTTAAAAAAAAATCGTTGGAGCAAATTTTGAGAAAATCGAAAAAAACTGAAAAAGTGAATCAGTAAAGTACTAGTACTCTTTGGTCGATTTTGTTCAAAAGCTTCGTGTCACGTCCCATGGGGGTGCCTAACTTAAATATAAAATTTCAACTTCCTAGCTCTTTTCGTTCTTGAGATATTTTGTTCACAGACACACAGACAGACAGACAGACAGACAGACAGACACACAGACAGACCATGTCGCGAAAACCACTTTTTTGGATTCAGGGGACCTCAAAACGTGAAGATCCATCAAAATCTCGACATCGAATTTTTGACATGAATCCAATACTTTCTCTCTATATATATATTACATATATACATAGGTAAGAGAAAGTAAAAAAGGACTTAGATGATAGAATCTCGTTAGTTGGGTGAAATGAAACTTTAATAGTAACGCAGATTGGTGACCTAGATGCAAATGCATAACAGGAAGCCCTCAACTTCAGGCGTTTACACCGGTGGCCTTCAGACATTTACGGAAATGAGAGGCCTCCAATGATTAGGATGACAAAAAGAAACCGTTAGAAACATTCTATTTTTTTTTAAATATTCATCCTTACAGGGAATTAACAAGAACATATTATGTCTATTTAAATAAGAAAATAAAAGATGAGATGTGACATCGAAACAAGAAAGATTGAAACAAGAAGGAATAGAAATAACAGTCAAAAGAAAGAGAAATTATTTCTTAAACAAACACCCTGTAAAATGTTCTAAATTATTCTAATCAAACACATTTTATAAACTAAGAAGACAAGTATCAAAAGTTGGAAGCAAAAGGATAAAATTTATGTATATTTGGAGATCGAAGCTTGAACGAAAAAAGGCGCCCCAGTTGAGCTTCGCCCCCCCCCTCCCCCGCCCTCAAAGGCTAGTTACGCCGCTGAGGCAGATACGTTTAGATAAGGTAATTCTGCTAAAAGAAAACTAGCATACAGTAATAGTAAAAGTGAAATTACTAATCGAGAATCAGTATGAATGGAAGGCTAATTATTAAAATTAAATAAAAATTTTTCATTTTAAAATAGTACACGTTTTTGAATTTGCAAAAGCCTAGATGAAAATGAAAAAAAAAATTAGTTTTTTTTTTAATTTATAGCAAATAATTTAAAATTTTATCAAATTTTTTTTATGAAAAAGTAGTATTGTTATATAACATGTAATTGTTAGAGGGTCAAATAATTGTTAGCCCAAGGCCATTAAATGTTAAAGTAGTAATAAATAATGATTGAATGATTTCATGCTTTCACGATGAATAATAAAAGATTTAATTGACATTCACGTACAATTTTAATTTAAACCAATACATAATTAATTTATTAAAATTAAAATTCATTAATGTGATGTATTTTATTTAAAAGTTTAAAATTTTTTTAAGATAGTGTAAAAAAAAATAGAAATGGAGGGCATTCATAAAAATTCATTAATGGTTTTTGTATATTAAAATGTCATTACCTATTATTTTCCTTGAAACTAAATTTTTAGTTTGTGGTTCATCCAAGGGCGGTCCCAGAGGGGGGGTCAAGGGGGTCGTGACCCCCCCCAAATCTTTCTTTTTTTTTTTTTAACACACACTTTTTTCCCACTCACTCTCCCATTCACACAATCTTTTCGGCAACTTAGGCCATTTAAGACTTAAACGATACTCATATTTGATTAATATATATGTATTGGGGTCCAGGCCCATTTATTTATACTATAAAAAAAAAAAAAAACAGTGACCCCCCCCCCCAAAATGTAAGGCTAGGACCGCCCTTGGGTTCATCACTCCAAACTTTTCTAACAAATTGTTTAAGTGAAGTTAAATTTTTGGCAATTTAATGAAGTTAAAATGGCATGTGGTTTTTTTTTTAGCACCAAATAATAGAACATTATAAATACATTAACTTGAAAAGAATTAATCAATAGAACATTGACATGGAACTAAAAAGCGATGATCGCCACTGATACAAATTTTTTTTTTTTTTTTTACTTTTTTGCGACAAATGACCGCCATAGAGGATATCCGGTGGCGCATCCTCCGCGATAGATGGATCAATGGACGCATTGATCCAGAAGCGAACTCTGAGGCCTCGATCGGAGCATAATAATACACCATTTGATCGAGGTGAGGACAAACAAATGGATGGATGGCTGATTAAAGGGATGCAGATGATGACCATGACCTTCTGGACCATCTGACTCTGTCTCGCTCTCTTTCTCCCTCTGCGACGCTTCAATTCTGCCGCAGAAAAGTCCCGCATTAATCGATTCCAGCAACTCAACAAAAGTTGAAAAAGATGTGTTCAAGGATGAAATAAAATTAGAAAATAAATATCTAATAATATTAAGGAACAAAAGAAAGAAGAATTATCAAAAAAATGTTTAAAAAAAAAAAAAATTCTTTGAGATATCACCGTGATGAAATAAACGCTTTTTTTTCTTTTTTAAGAAAGAGAAGAAAAGCAAGAATATAAAAATAAATATTCAATTTTTCCATCGTTCTTTTAAATGAAAAATAGTAAGAATCATATGTAGGTTGTTGAAAATTAGAAGACGAGACTTAAAGGTCTTTAGATCTAATTGTGAAAATATTGTCATTGAGAAAGATGGCCTAGCAACAGTCGAGTAATAAAGTAAAGAAAAAAAGAGACATGCAAATTAGAAATTTATTTTAAGATCAAATTAAAATTATCTAAACCTGTGATTCTTAAACTGTGGGTCCGCGGACCCCTTAAAAATTATAGTTAAAAAATTATTTGTATTATTATTATTGAATATATAGAGATTTGTATGTAGAGGGGAGCGAGACCCCTGATCTAAACAAGTGATAATCATACAAGTTTGGAGACCCAGAAAGTCGATAATAATATCTATTAATATAAAAAACATGAATATGGACCAAAAATATTTAAAAAATTATTGCTGGTTAATAAATATCAATAGACCTGGCGAGAGCATTACCGTGATTTCAGATAAAGAATATTCGGGGAATTTAATTGTCAGCCGTTGATGAAATCTCATCTCATTTTATTTGCAAATATATCGAACGGCATAATCATCTTCAGTACAAAAATAGATATGTTGGTCCATGGCAATTAATCTGTCAACAAATCCTACATTTTTTTTTTTTTTAATCCTATTATCAAATTAAACTCCGAAGGAGGGCCTTGCACCTGGTATCAAATATTCCCTTATATAGACCGCCTATATAATTTCTTTTTCTAATTATTTTCTTTTGGGAAAAAAAATTTTAAAAATCCCCATTTTATGTATAATAAATTTAAATTTTATAATCATAATTAGAGACCGGATTTTAAGCAAAATGCTTATTGCTGAATTTTATAAGCAACCATTAGATATTTAATTTCTATACGAATTAGGAAAAACTAAGTGTATTGAGATTGCATTTTTTATGCTTTTTTTGCTTTTTTGAGTTTTCATGCTTTTTTCCCTTTCGTGCTTATTTGAACTTATTTTACGAATATTTATAATTTTTTTTTTTTTATTAAAAAACACACTTTTTCCCATTCACACACGCAAACACCAGAGACGTATATAAGGAGGGGAGGGCCCCCCCCAAAAAAAAAAAATTTCCAAAAACCCCGCAGTGCGAAAAAAATATAGCCCTGTAAAAAAAATTTTTCCGCAGGGTGAAAAAATTTGGTTCCGCAAAAACAAAATTTTTCACAGGGCGGGGCGGAATAAATTTAGTTTCTTTTAAAAAAATTTGTATACGCCATTGGTATGAGTAAAAATTGCTTATTAGATGCTTTTTTCAACTTTTATGCTTATTTAACAACTTTTTATTCAAGATTTTTATGCTTTTTTAAGCACTTTTTTCCATTTTTTTATGCTTTTTTGTCCGGTCTTTAATCATAATATTAAATATGGCAAGAAATTCTGTGTATATTATAAATATAAATCAAAATGATATGTGTTTTATAACATTTAATTTTAATACTCTTATTTTGTACTTCATTAAAGCTGGAATATATGATGGGGAAAGAAGAAAATAAAGAGAAACAAGATATTTTAAAAATAAAGTTCTTTATTTGAAATTAAGGCTCTAGGACAGTGTTTTCCAAACTGTGAGGCGCGGATTAGTCTTGGGGGAGGCGAGAGTATTAGCCATAGTAAGCAATTTTCCAAATTATTTCAAAAGTTTTATAAATATGTTATTTTATAAAATGGGATGGAGAGGGCATGCGATTAAATATTTTTAAGGGAGGCGGGCTAACACAAATTTGGAAACCACTGCTCTAGGAGGTTGAAATTTTTTATTTAATTTAGGCGGGAAGGAGTGAAAATAAGCTTTTGAACAAAAAGCCAAAAAGAACTAGTACTTTACTGATGTATTTTTTCAGTTTTTTTTGATTAGATATTATTTATATAAGTATGACAATAAAATTATAGGTAAGCATGATTGGAATGGCATCCAAATGCCATAAACCTTTATGACTAAGTATACGAATGGATTTCAAAGCCTAATGGTTAAACGCTGTAGAGAGTTAAGGGTCGTCCCGAGCAACTGACCTATATGTTAAATGAGCAGTGGATTCAATTACATGCAATGCAAGCTGCTGCCAACGAGCATTCGAGAAAGGGCAAAAAGGGGTTACGAAAAAAAGTGTCTTCGCTATGGGTGAACCTTTTACCAGCTATCATCAAAGGAGCTTTAATAATCCATAAAAGAAAAAGACAACTTTTTGAAAGAAAATAACCTCGATTCTGATAAATGTGTTGGCTATGAAACCAAAGGTCGTGGCACTTGAATCAAAAA
Source organism: Euborellia annulipes (assembly GCA_023213315.1). NCBI lineage: Eukaryota > Metazoa > Arthropoda > Insecta > Dermaptera > Anisolabididae > Euborellia > Euborellia annulipes. Next base: position 39,115 of record JAKCPI010027340.1, read on the forward strand.
ATTGTTCATGTCATACTGTTGGTGAAATTTCTTCTTTCTTCTTTTTTTTTTATAGACAACTGAGGAAATTAAAAATAAATAGATATCATGGATGTAATCAAGCAAAAGCTGCACTCTCACAAAACTAAGAAAAAAAAATTATAAAATAACACTATTCAAGAGAAATCATATTTTGAAGTAGAAAATAATGCAGAAAAATTTTTTCTATGAATCTCATTCCATATATGCCTAATATTTTTAAATTTTGTAGTAAATATTATTTTATTTTACATTCAAAATTATTATCATAAACTATTTTACACAGTGTATGTAAACAACTTTTAAAATTATTTTTTTTTTATGTGCCGCCAAATTTTGAAATCGTTAAAAGTGCCGCGACAAAAAAATCACTGATCTATTCAATAGATATTCCTATAATAGTGGCTAGCAATCCAATTGAAATTAATTTTTGTCGCATAGGGCGGTATGCGAACCCTTGACCTTTGGGATCAGAAGCCAATGCTCTACCTCTGAGCCATAATAATTGCAACAAATTATCTCTTTTTCTTATTCAGGGGGTTTTGGTTGAAGGTAATAATATTAAAGAATTTTAATTTGAATATTTTGTTCAATAATTCGAAATGAAAGAAGGAAGATTCAATAAGCCGAGGTTTGGTATCTCTTTTATAACGATCTTCTTTTTCTCATTATTGTTTGTTAATTAAATTTTGTTATACAAAGTTTGATAAATTAATAGACTATATAAAAAAGTTTTAAAGTAAAAAAAAAAAAAAAAAAAAACTTTATCAAGTGATAAAGTTTGGAAGAAAAATACGGAGAAAAATATTTAATAAAAAAAAAAAAAAATGGAATTTTGTAAAGGAAATAACAAAAAGTAAAAAGGGTATTCTATTATCTCGATATACGGTATAATATAAATAACAATTTTATAAATTTCTAATGTACTTTAAAATATGGCGACCACGAGCTGCCCTAACTGGGACTGGCAGTACTTCTTTTCTTTGCATGTCAGTCTCTTTCCTTCTGTATTTTCAACAGGCGTCAGACCATGCGACGAGCCGGCCTGTTTCTATTCCTTTCCGGTTGCAAAAACCCCCTCCGCCGATCCCGCACCACGGGATTAAGGCGAAGAAAGAAGAAGAATCACATATTATATAAGAAAATTTTAAAATAAGTAGATATATTTAAAAATTGTGTCAAATAGTTCAGCACTCTTGCAAAAGCCTAAATATATGTCGAATCAAAAAATCTGGTGTGACAAGCACAGATGTTTCATAATTTACCATTTGTCATAGGTATTTTAACAAGTCTAATTGGTCTCGAATGTCAAAAATAAACTTTAGAATGGTTTAAGGTAGTAAACAAATGTATGGTGCCCGAGAGAAAATAAGATTGAATAAGTGTGGTGTACATGTTCCTCCCTTCTGGCTGCCAGTCTAATGTCAATCAAAACTAGTATTTATATAAAAAGTAAAAAAAAAATCTTTCAAATAGAATTTATATATGAGGCTAAAATTCTGCTTTTAAAACTAATTGAGTCATTATAATCAAAAATGAATATGAGCGAGGTGAATGAATTATTGAGTGCCAAAGTGCCAAGTGTTATTGCGGATCGAGTTGCCGGTGAATTTAGTACTTGTGTTTATTGCTGAGTTATCTCAAGCTTTTTATATGAATTTTTTTTTAAGAATGTTTCATATTGATTTGATTTTCCAATGCTGCTTTTTCTCAGGGAAATAAGAAAAAATAAATGCTATCCGGAGCTTTTTATTCTATCCCATTTATACAATGTGATAGATATAAACAACAATCTAGTCGAGTTAACATCTAATTTATACTTTCACTTTTATTGCATTCGATTCTAAAATCGAAAAAGAGATTTCCTAAAGTTTTTAGATTCTTTATAATTTAAACACAAACATATTCTATGTGACTGTGTGACAACTAATCCGTCAATCTGAAGTATAAAGATTTTTGTGATTTCCCTCCAACATATGAATGAATCAATGCAGAAAACGTCTATCTTACATAGTATTCTTAAGGTGTGTCAATGGGTCGTTTTGATAACTTACCTACCCCAACATTAAAATAGCCTCCCTATGGGGAAATATATGGTGTGTGTCCTTCAGCTATTTTAATGCTGAAGGACACACACCATGTATTTCCCCATAGGGAGGCTATTTTAATGTTGGGGTAGGTAAGTTATCAAAACGACCCATTGATACTCTAGCTAGATTTATGTCAATCTCGCTAGATCTTAGACTTAATCTCGCGAGAGTGTTCTCAATGGTGTGTCCATTTGTAGATTGACTCTCATATGCCTCTAGCGAGACTAAATCTAGCAAAAAAATCTACAGTGTATCATTATAGAAATCTCTTTCATCATTGAGCTTGTTTAAATTACGAGATCCTCTTGAAATTACTTAAAGATCCTTTAATATTATTTGATTGATTTGTGAAATTATATATTATTATGACGTTCCAGCTAGATAACTAATAAAAAAGCAAATTCAATAAGAAATAGGATTTTATACTCCTAGGAATTCGAATATAAGAAGTATTGTTATTTTTCAATTTCATGGCCCTTATTAAATAGCAATTAACATTTTACACAAATGCGCCATTCGACTTTTGAGGAGTTTTATTGACACACTTCAGCCCCTTGAGGATGGTCGCAAATCTGACCGAAACGTCGGCTTGAAGTGCCTAATAAACGAAATAAAAAAAAGCTGCATTCGCTCTTTCTTTATTCTTTACTACAAGATCTACTCAGCTATCCACCTCACACTAATTTCATAAAATTGATCTAATGTTAAATACTAGAAAACAAAGGGTTAAAAATATATTTAAAAATCACTTTTTTTAATCTGCTCCATAGATTTTTTTTTTACTTTATGAATATTTGAATAGATTCGGAAATAGAAGAGTCATAAAACATATTTTATTATTAGCAAAATGATTTTTTATCTATTTTATTTCCATTAAATTTAATTGAAAATTTTTATATATTCATCTTTTATCGTCGTTTGCATTTTTGAAATGCATTATTAAAAGAGTAATAAAAGATTAAGATCAACCGTTACTTAGAAAAAATCAGGAATCTGTAATTCAAAAAAGAATCCTAGAAATTAATTATAATTACTCATTAGCATGGCAGTTTAGGAAATCAATAAGGCAATTTATTCAATAGAAGTGGTCAAGGTCTAAAGGTCATTAATAAATATGAAGCGGCATATTATAAATAGATGGCTTATTTTCATTTCTGTTTCCTTTCAATGAAGGCTTTTTTTTTTCAAAAATGACTATTGTTTAAGTGTTTTATTTCTAACCAGACTGACAGGATAAATTAAAATAGATTTAAAGTAAACTATCTTAAAATAAGATAAAAGAGTTAATTTTTATGTTTAAGTTAAATTTTAGAAAAAAATTAAACAAAAATACTCTGAAAAATTGAAGTTGGAAAAAAAATGAATAAATAGTCAAGAAGTGTAGGGACCTACTACTAAAAAGGCAATCTAATTTGTATTAATAGAATTAAAGATTTCTTTTAAATTGAATCTTAATCTAGGAAACTTAATTTATTTTTCCAGATTTTAAAACAATGAATAAATTTTCTAATATCAAAGAGATGCTAATGAATAATAATCGGTGAACCCAATTTATACTTATACATATTCATCGAAGGAGCGCCATTTGAGGTTGAGACAAGGTGGGACAATTGACCCGCCTGAGTACACAAATGTATTATTTTTTTAGGTTACTTAAAAAAAAGTATTTATGAAACGAGACAAATACAATTTAAAAAAAAAAATATATTTCTAATTTAAAATTCTGAATTTTATTTTAATTTCCAAAACTTTTATTTATGAAGTTGAAATGAGTTTAATATTTAATTAAAAAAGTATGAGTGGACACTGATTTATTTATTTTTGCATTTGTTTCAATTAATAACAATAAAACTCGTGAAAGATATTATCTTTCATTTATATTTTTTGTTTTCTTGATTGGAAATCATAAGCAAATAAAGATTGACTGCAGAGACAGAGGTAATTGAATCCATTATCTCATCATCATTTTATTTATTTATTTTTTTTTTTATACCTAACGGTATGCTATTAGAATTTTTTTTTATATTTGAGTAATTAAGAGAAAAATTTGTTCCTATGAGAAATTTATAGGATAAAGGATATAACAGTAAACTTTAAACAATACTTTTCTTTAATATTATATATTTCTTATATAGGTTAATAGAAAGTCAAAAAATAGGACGTTTTTGCCCTTTGTTTAAAATATATTTTTATAAATTATAAAAGTTGAAAAAACGCCAAAAAGTTTCCTATCAAGATTTCCTTTGAACAAATTTTATTCATTGCAATCAGACATATTATTTGTATAATTTAAAAAATTCGGGAATGACTTCTCGTATACTATATGCGTGATCCTATGCTAAATTTGTAGATCTTTTTCAACTTTTAGAGTAAATACTTCAACCGGAAGTTGATACAGATCTAGTGTATAAAGAAAATAACAAATTTAATCGACTGGCTGCTTGCGCTTTTAAGTAACCGTGACCACAAATAGATATAAACCCAAATAAGGTTTTTTTGGTCTCAGGAAGGTCTAAAGTGTCTAGAACAACGGTTCCCAACCTTTTTTGATGTGCAGCCCACTTTTTCCGTAAAAAAACGCTGATGCCCAGTGTATAGTAGGGTATAGTTCTTGACTTCAATTTGGATTTGACTAAACACTACGGAGCTGAAAAATACGATTGACAAATAAATTAAAAAGAAATATGAACAGATTTATGCTGAGGAACTTTGACAGATGAAACAATTTAATCTATCCCTATTCGTTCTGTTAATTATGAATTATTTGAGTTAATTTTAAGCAATAAAAGATTCTAAATAATAAATTTCTAGTTTTATTGTAATTTGAAAAAAAAAATCTGGTGTGACAAGCACTGAAGACGGATATTTATCGACAAGAATAAATTAATAATTTATTAAAATAAACTTGTCCTGTTTCAACTTATTTTTTTTTTTTTTTTTAATAATGAGTATCTAATTTTGCTTTTGTTTTGCTTTTTATTGTATTAATTTTGTTTTCCTTTTTGTTATATATTGTATTAATTTTGTACTATGTATTCGAGAAATAAGTATTATGTACAAGTTTTGGCCCAATTGCGTAAGGGCGAAATAAAAAAAAATAATGAATATCTTTAAAGTCTAAAGAAAAGACGAAAAAAAAAAATGAAGGCATATTTATTATGTGAAAAAATTATAGAATATGATATATTTTCAAACTAAGATAAAGGCCTACGTATTATGAACTTTAAAATATCACCTTTGACCGGTCAGATGATATTTATATTATACTATGCTCGCAATACGTAGTGTACTTAATTTTATTCAAATTAAATAATTCGTATCTTGAATAATGTCTATACAATCAAATCACATCTCTAATTTTGAAATTTATCCTTATGGAAAATTTCTGATGTTTAAAAAAAAATCTAAATTTTGCTTATCATTCAAAGTCAAACAAAGAAAAGGTGATAATAGGTCATTTTTATAGTTTTAAATTAGCTCATTATTAATCAATGAATGAATTTAAAAATTGATATAAGTTTTTGTTTTCATACAAAACATTAAAAATAAAACTTTTACTAAATTAGGCAAATGTGTGAAAAATTCAAACTTCACCTAAATTTCATAAAGTCATCATTGTCCTCTCTTCTTGAGAAAAGTTCTTTAATGGTAGGGCAAAATTAATTAAATACACTCAATTTCTACAAAATAATAAATTTCCCTTTCCTGTTTTTTAATTTTTATTTTTTCCATTTAGAACAAAAGAGAAAATGACATCTCATTAAGATCCTTAATATTTTTAAAGATATTCTTCTAAGGTCGTGATAATTAAACAAAAAAAAAATCTTAGTTCTTAAAGAGAGCACAGATGCCTTTGAGCAATGTATGAATGCATATTCTAATTATTATGGAGCAGAGAACCGAGAAAAAAGTGGAAAAAAGAGAGAGAGAAAGAGACAAGAATATATTGAAAAAGCGTTGTTGATATCGATTTAATAAAAAAAGAAGGCAAATTTTTGGTTTACGGTAAAGGGAAAATATTTCTGATCCAAATGGTGATATAAAATTATTTTCTGGTATCCTCTTCTCATACTAGGTGGTAAGAAAATTTGTTTATTTAGAACCCAGGGACGGAATTGAAAGATCGAAAGTCCCAGGGTTTTGGGGCTGACTTGGCAACAGCCGGAGAGACACTTGCTCTCTCTCTTTCTCTCTCTCTTCAGCATAAGGACCATAACCAAAGAAAAGCATCTCCATCTTCTTTACTCTCCCCTTACAAAGCTACGTAACGAGACATCGTGTTTGGAATTCAACCTGGTTATAACTCCAAAGTTTCACGGTAGTGTTTTTTTTTTTTTTTACATACTTCCTGTTCAGAATCATGTCAAGGCTGACCTCTGATATTTTAGTTTTAAAATAAATAAAATATTCTGCAAGATATAAATGTTGTTTATTGATTATAAGTGTTGTATATATTAGGTTTAAAAAAGAAAAAAAAAATCTACGATTTCAACATTTTATTTTGTAAACAGATCAATATTCTTCTTTAACCTTTACTTTTCACTGACACACCTTATCAAGGATTAGGAAATTTTATATATAATATATTTTAGTCATCAGCTTAGAGAAGGCACCTCATAAACATCTCTAACGCCCCTAAGACATTTAATACAATTAGACCAAGCCCACCTACTACATCCTCGCGGCACTGAAGATGATACGTGTTCCATGCATCGAAATATTTGCTAAATAAAGGACGTCAGGTGGAGCGATAAAACTGCTGGTTTTATTCTCCAACCCCATCACTCTACTCATCCCAGTTTACTATATAATATTTTAGTCCTTTAGGTATCTTAGCTATATAGGTAGATAGATTTATAATATCCAGCCATATTTATTTATAACATTTAATATCCACATGATTTAAATAAATATTCATCGGACTGCCTGAGGTCCGAACCTATCCCACCTTGGCTTTTTGAGGTTATAAATATTGATATTTGTCAGTAACTTCTCGGCCACTCGGAGGGGAAGTGGCTGCTTAATAATATATATATTCGATGTCAAGGAGAGAGGGAGGGAATTCCCTCCATTTCTAAAAGGACCAATATCCTTGTCCAAATCTGATAATTATCAAATTATTCAATTTAAGAGTCATCCTGTCTCTCTCGGCGGTCTTAGATTTGATTACCCAGGAAAAAAAAAAACTAAAATAATTAAAAATATGAGAATGAAAAAATATTTACTTGATATTATATAATTATATTTGAATCAGATGTATACTTTTCTAACACTAAATTTAAATTATATTGAAAAAAATGGTGGAATCAGATCAAAAATTAATTCAAATTATTTTAAAAAATATTTATAATAGAGGAAAAATAAACTTGCATAAGATAATTTATAAAACATTAAAAGCTTTTTGAATGTAAGGGTGAATGAAATTTTACACAGCCACCAAATCTTATGTTTTTGAAATTTTACTAAACGAATAAAATTCTTGATTAGAAGTATTCCAGATGTTATACTAATTATACACGCCTTAATTTAAAATTCTATATAATATTCAAAATGAAGTTATAATTGTTTTAGATAGGCGAAACAAAAAAGGATTAAAATTAAAAATTCAACAAAATTGAAATTGAATTATAATGAACTCAACTGAAAAAAAAATGCGGGACTCCGCTTTTTTTTCTGAGAAAAGGCAACAACTTAGTTGCCCATTTTTGGGCTCACAGACTCCACCAATTTTATAAAGCAACTTATAAATATAACCATATACCAAATAAAAACCAATTTATTTCATTATAATTTAAATTTTATTTCTTTTTAATATGGGCTCTTTTTAAATTTAAGGTCTTTTCGGCATCTGAGACCATTTAGATCCTCTCCCTATTTATTTCAATTGATTGGTACTTTTTAATTAAATATTTGAAGGTAGTACGAGTATTAATTTTATTAAAACAAAACACTTTTTTTAAAATTTATTTAAGGTCTTTTTCGGCATCTAAGGACTTTTAGACAGCATCAAATGATTTGTTGTCAATTCAAATGAAATAAATTTTTCTCACTCGGGAAGTTAACCCGGGACCCAGGCACGAGAAGCTAGTGTCTTCTCTCTGAGTCATGGGTCACGGGCTAAAACACATTATAAATTAAAATAAAAAAAAATGTATATATGAAATAATAAATGAGTGATTTATTTAGTAAAATAAAAACTAGTTGAAAAATACCTTGGGGTGAGTAGAAATAAAAATGTTCGTGATAGATACACAAGTTTAATTGAGTTTTTCCTTATTTCACATTTTTTTAAAAAATAAATCCTAACTTTGTTTAAATAATGAGAATAAAATTCAATCCGAGTTTCGATAAATTCGATAAAAACAGAAGATATTATCACGAAAAAATAATTAGAAAATTCTGGCGTGTGGAAATACGAAACAAATAAAAGAAAACAAAAAAACAAAACAAAAACGAGCGTTCTCCCGAGGCTATCAAACAAAGACTGAAAAGCACGAAACATTTGCCGGCCAATGGCTGTGTGCACGTCACGACTTCGCAAGCCTTATCAAGCCAATACACACAGACGATTACACAGGCAAGGAAAAAGAGAGATACCAGCCACAAGCCCTCTCATTCACACACTTACACATACACATACACGTACGCTCTTTTTAATTAGTATTGCTATCGGAGCAAGTTTCCAAGAAGTAGAAAGGACAATAAACGTATGATAGTTGTGAGAGACAAGTTCAACTACGACACCAAAAATGGTTAATAGGCAAGATGAGATGAAAAGATGAGAGTGAGAAGATTATAGCTATACTATGGTTGTGAGAACCGTTTATGGAGAGAAGCGAGTTCCGAGCAAAAAAAAAAAAAAAAGAGACAGGTGCGCTATGATTCTGCTTAAAACCGAAGTCAATGACTGAGACCGGTTATGGCCGGAAGAGAATTGGCGATAACAGAAAATGAATAGAGGGTTTTTTGTTTTGTAACCAAACAAAGTGATAAAAGGGCTACTATCATTATTAGTATTAATATATATAATATTTTTTTTGTTAATAGAAAATCTCGATAATAAATGTTTTTTTTAACCCTGACTTTTTCCCACATACACAGTCTTTTCG